>PVHY01008591.1:0-60737 GCA_004024945.1 Uropsilus gracilis
CTTCCTCCTCCCTCCATATCCCCCTTCTGTATCCCCCCTTCAGTCACTCCTCCCATTTTTCTGCAAATTGTTGTTTGGTTAAGTTGATGTTTAGTTGTTGGTTGTTTGGCCTGTTGTTCTCTTCCGATATATGGTAAGTGTGTGTGTGGTTTTTTTTTTGTTGTTGTTGTTGTTTTATTTTTTGTTTTTTTTTTTGTTTTTTTTACCCCGGGGCTTTCCCACTTCAATAACATTTGTTAACTATCCTGATCTTAATTATCCTAACTATCCTGATCCCCGCCTTCTTCCCCCTTCTCCTCTCTCGCTCCATGGTTCAGTCCCATTGGTTGTTTTCATTTTTTCTTATTTGTTTGTTTGATTTTCCCTAATCTACGGCCATACCACCCTGAACGCGCCCGATCTCGTCTGATCTCGGAAACCCAAAGAATTCTTGAGAAAGACAAAGAAATACCAAGTGTTAGGGGACACTAGGCACCATCATTTATGTATGTTTCTTTTTTCAGATAGGGTAAATCAAGCATGCTGTGTCTTTTCATCAGCTCTCTTCAACTATAACCATGCATGTGAAATTAATGACACTGACTGTTCACCCACACACATGACCCAGCTTATCACCCTGTGCCTGAACCCACGTAGAGTGTTAAGAGGGAAGGAGAGAGAAGGTACACCTAGTGGAAAAATTCCAAGATTTGTGCTTGATTATTGAAGATAATTAAGTAGAGCCTAAAAATAGTCAGGCCCCTTATTTCATATTATGTTCAAAGTGATTCACATTCAAAACTCTTTGCAGCTGTGCTGAGGGCTGATCTACCATACAAATTTCAAGCACTTGAATCAATGATAAGCAAATGGAGTGTTCTGTCCTTCTAAGGATAACTTGAGGTGACATTATGACTCAGAGTCTACCGAATGTGAAAGAAATTAATAATATCATTATCCCAAAACACTCATCATTTACTCTGCCAATGCTTTTCAACAATGTGGTGCAAAATGGCCAATGTGCTATGGCAGTTTTTCAAGTTTTTTCTTTCAAAGTGGTTGATGATGATGAGTCTTTAGATCTTAACTCCAAGTATGGATTAATTAAGCATATTGGCAATTTATTGTTTTGTTGATTTATTTATTGATAACTCCAAATACCAAATGATGCAAAAACACAGGCTACAAAGTAAGCAGTACAGGAGAACAGGTTGTGTTTTTTTGAAAGCATGTATGCAATGATTTACTCTGCAAATAGATCTTTCAAGTGTGAGAAATGAGTCTAATTATGTGCTATCAATCTAGCACCAACAATCCAATTGCTTTGAAGAGACTGCTGTCACCAGCATCACTGAATAAGCATAGGTAGGACCCCAACTTGTAACCTCCCCCCTTCTGGTCTATTCACATTGGTATCAACCTGACAGAACCTGACAACATTTTAGGCATAATTTGTGACCCAGTTCAAAGGCTACTTTTATTTTTTCATGAAAAGTTCCCTGATTCTACCAACATTTCCTGACATTTTCTTTATTTGAATGCAGAGCGGCATCCCTATTTCCTCTGCATCTTTTTCAAAAGAGATCATCCTACATTACCAAAAGACCTCCATACGATTACCAGTATTACATAATGTGTTGTTTTATAATAATGTCCTCACCTTTCTTTACCATTAAATTGAATTCTTTGAGAGCAGGAGTTATGGCATTGGCTTTCGTACCAGTCAGAAATAGAAGAAAGCTTTGTCACATAGCAGGTATTCAACAAATACTCATTCACTGCCTACTATAAGCTGAGTGCACTGATTACAAGAGGCTGGGTATGAATGTGTTACTTGTAATCTTACAGTGCTAGCATTATCACTAGTACCTCAGTTCATCTGTGTAGTTCTTTCAGAATTTATCAGCATCTAAGCAGAAGGACATTTGTCTCTCTTTCATCCCCATGCAGTGGGCAATGCTAAATGCTATTAGACATATTTAATATATGTATAAAATCAAAATAAAACATCATTGTCTAAAGTATTGGCTGCTGTTTGGTAATTTTTGCATGGTTTAACTCTGTACAAAAGTTCCTAAAAATTTTGTATGATTTAGTTCTGTACAAGATTTTTGTCATTAGTTTTGAATGCCTCTGGCTGCTTTCTTCATAATTTTGGTTCAAATCAAAAATTGCTGATGAAACTGTTCTTAAATTTTTGTTTCATTCCATAAATTTTTGTTTCATTCCATAATTCCATAATTCCATAATTACCTTAATATAATAGATTTAATAATGTTTATAAAGGTGTTTACATAGAAATAAGAAAGGAAGAAATTAGGAAACATCTTAGAATTAAGTCTTTCATATTAAGAGCTTTACTCAAATCTAAGTCCTTATAATACCTCCTGTTATCTCTTTATTAAAAAGAAGAGATACTGCATATGTTGGTAAATTATGCAGTTTTAGAAATGATATAAAATTATATAGATAAATGTTTTTGCTGCATTGTCAAAAAAGAGGTTACAAAATAGCACCCATATTTTAATTCTATTTTTTTGTAGTAGGTATTAAACCAGGAAATAAGTCAATAAAACTAAATAAAAAATAAAACCCATAATTATTTCTCAGTGAGAGAATTTACTTTCTACTTTGCACACATTTGTATTTTCTGTTCTATCTCCAATAGTGGGTATGATAAAAAAAACTGAAAGTCAATATTTTAAAATTCCAAATATGTAGATGTTTTAAAACTAAATATATTTTTTGGGGGATGGCTCATTATGTCTTTCATCTCGATTACACTGATTTATCACAAAAAGTTAACCAGCAGTTTATTGCTATCCACTCCAGTGAGAAAGCAAGAAAATAAAATAGATTGTATGTTAAATATATGCTAAAATTCTGTTGTCAAGCACTTTTTTGAGTACCTCCTATATTACAGACTTATTTCTTGCTTTCATTCAATTTGCTCTGTACTGCAGATGTCAGAGAATATTAATAGTGCTAATAATAATAGTAATGCATATATAGATGATACAACTTCAAGTGGCTACAGAGAGAATAATGCAGAGTAAGAAGACAGAGACGCTATTGGTGATAGAAGAATTAAAGTAAGGTTTGAGCATATCTTGACTGAAGAGAATGAGCCATGTGATCATCTGGAGGAGTGAGAAGGCAAAGGGCCAGCAAATGCAAAGTCTTTAATGAAGAGGCCATGTAGCCAAGAAATGGAAGGAGGCTAGTTCTGCAAGACTTGGGCAAATAAGGGAAAGAGTGGTGAGATATGAAGGAGTCAGGGAAGTGAACTTTGACAGTAGTTTCTTACAATGATATACTTTTCTATGTAAGTGTTGAACTTAAAAAAATGTTTTAAAATTATAAAGCAAAAACAGACATAGTGGCAGGAAGTGAGGATGAAGAGAGAGATTATACAGTGAAATCTTTCCAGTGCTTTGTCTGTGAAGGACAAGAAAGTAAAATGGTAAAAGGTGATGTGTGTTGAATTTTTCCTTTAAAAAAACCATTATTAAATAGCTTATGTGTGATGGCATGGTTCAGCAGAAAGGAAAACTTCAGGAGAGAGGACAGAGAATAGTTTCATGTATAAGGTACTTGAGTAGATGAGAGGGAATAGAATTTAGGAAAGAAGACAAGGCTCAGACAGAAGTATGTACAGTGCATCCATTTGAAAGGGAGGAAAGCAGGCAGATGGGTACAGACACAGAGAAAGTGGTGGAAAAATAATGCAGCTCATATTTGTTTTTTTCCCCTCGAACTATATTTATTCAGTTAAAGTTAGTTAACATCACTGCATCTGCTTCAGAGGTTTTAGGATCAAACCCCTATGAATGCATGCTCTCCTACCATGCCACCAGCCAAGCCTCAATAGTCCTCCACTATGATCTTTTAGGCCCCTTCCCATCCCTTTGGGGAACTGTTTTGCAACAAGGTGTTACTGGTTTGTTTTATTCTGACCATTTTTTTTTGATTCACTATATTCCACATATACATGGAACCATCTGATATTTTCCTTTCTCTTGGTGATATATTTTATTGTCCCTATCTTTTCACTGAAAGACAAGTGGAAAAGTGAGGACACAGTCTGAAGAAATGTTTTTGAAGCAGGAGAGTGAGTTTCAAGGAGAAATTAGGTTGCACTGCTAGACAAGGTTGGGTGACCACTTGAGATGTGTGGTCATAAATTTAAGGCAAGACATACCAATTGCCAAATTCAATTGCTTGGCTATTCTTCAAGGGCACAATTGCTATGATATATGTATATACCTTCTTTCAGTCAATACAAGATATCTTTCAGGTGTCTACCTCACAGTTATGCTCAGGAATAGCTGTAACAAGCTTGGTTATCAAGTTTGTTAGCTGAAAGTAGGTGACAATAAAAGAACAGGATGGGGAATATGACAGTTATGACTCCCTGAAAGGTGGGGTGGGACTACAGGGATTTCCCCAACACCCTGACCATCTGGCTTCCTGATAGGTTCTATGGAGGAGGCACTGACAAGAGACTAGAAGGTGGGAGAAGAGGCATGGATATTCATGACTTCTGGCACAGATAAGTGCTTGGGCTAGTGTCACAAGACATTGAAAGCTCCTGTCACTAGCCCCAGCTTCTTTGGGCCTGTCAAGACAGGGCCTGACCACTGTCCTGAAAAGGGGGAAGCCAGCTGGGAAATGTCTTTGCTGTTAGGGGATATGCTGCATTCTCTCACTTCCTGACTTGCTCCCCCAGACGATTCCAGCAGCTGCAAGGGACCCTTTGGTCACTCTGTGCACACCAGGCTATGGTCCCCCAGTGATCTAAGCACCCCTTCTTGTTTCCTCCATTGCTGCATGGAGAGACTCTTTCCTTCAGATAGAATTCCTTTCTTCCCGGAGCATATTCTTTCTGTCCTCTGAGCTTCTTAGAACTTGTGAAGTGGGCCCCCTAATGTCAATTTCTTCTTTTTGAAATATCTCCCCTGAACTGCATGTCTGGTTATGATCCTGAGACACACAAAAGTGAAAACCAACAGCTGATGCTGGGACAGCATAGCACAAAAACATGTTTGGGACTCTGGAGGTGTGTGTATATAGTCTGTGGCAAATGTTATGCAAAGAAGGATGGGTGGCAGGGACTGCACTTTGTTCTCCACTGTATGCAGTGTCTATCCTAAAGCAGCAGGAGCTATTTCCCATCCCAGAAAGCAGGTGTGGTGAGTGGTCCAGATTTGCATGCTTGTATGGTAGAAAAGCATCTCCTTGTCTGGTCTGACCCACTTTTTCTAAATCTGTAGAAAAAGATTTCATAGAATCAGCTCTCTTTTCACACTCAAATTTCATCAACTGATATGTTCATTAAGTGATTACAATAACAAGGTTGTTAAAAGTAAAAACCTTCAGAATCTAAATAGCTCTTGTTAAGCCTTGAGTTCAACTAGAAGAGACAGCTAGGCTCATGGACTAAAAGTAACCCTCTCTTGTGAATGTTCAAGCACTAAGATCATTCTGTAGATGCAACAGAATTCTGTTTGCATAGAGCTGATGAAGAGACATTGTGTTCACCTCACAGTCTTCCTAGTGAATGGTGGGCCTTGAGGCTAAATGTGGTGAGCAGGGCGGAACTGACAAGACTCATGTGTCAGGCAGAGTGTGGACTAGGTGTCTTTATGGTGCCTTCCATCACTTCCTCCATTCAGTGCAAGCTACCCCATGATGAACAAAGAGCACTGTGACCCCTCAGTGGGTGAAAGGGGAAGGAAAAGGCCCTCTTATTCTCCATTATTCCATCTAGAAAATGCAACAGGTCATTCAGAAGGCACCCAGGCAAATTAGGTATTTCTAAATATGTTTTGTCTCATTGTTTATAATATCACATTATAAACTTTTAATAAAAAGTGAACTTTTTTAGGTTAAATTTTGCAGAGTTTCACACACCATCATGCACAATAGATATTCGATAAATGTGTTAATTAACTAACCAAAATAGCAACTGCAATGTAGACAGCTCAAACAGGACGTGGGACACCGTCCCACTCACAGACTGGCACTCCTGCCAGCTCTTCCCTTCCTCTACAGAATCGAGAGGTGGAACCAAGCTCATGCAAGACAGGAGCTTGGCTGGGGAGGACGGATCTGGAACAGGAAGTAACTGAGTTTCTTTTCTAAGACAAGCACAGTAAAGTAGCTGCGCCTGCTTTATCTACTTTACTAAGTAGTCGAACTCCCCGAAAGCTACTGTTAGGTTGTGAGAGTTCTTATCAGGAAGTGGCAGAAGAGGTGTTTTTCACCTCAGGGACGTCTCAGTTATTCTGGTTAGCTGGGGAGAGTGTTTGTGGGGTGTTTGAGGAGCTCCCCTTCACTTCGTACTACCTCAGTAGCCGCCAAGGCTGCTGGGTAGGAAAGGATTATTTTGAAGATCCTTCCAATTGCCTTTCCTCTCTTCCTTTCACAACAAATTCAGGATAAACTGGCAAAAAAGACAACACATGGAGTCTTTGGTACTGAAGAAACCCCGATCTTAGTACGTGTAGGATTTTTTTTCCTGGTCAGCAAAGTTTTGCCTATCACAGTGCCCTCAGGAAGGCCCTTGTTGGCCTCGCTCTGCAGGTCATAGCAGAGTATGCTTACAGAGCAGAACAAGATTGCCAAACAATGACAAGGAAAAGTGAACCTGGAAATGAAGACTGAAAGCATGCGCAAATGTGGAAACATTTGGACTGGTGGATGGGCACCCATAGCCAAATCCAGCGAAGGCCTTGATTTCCTTGTTTCACCCACATAATTCCACATAAGTGAGATAGTCTAGGTCAACATGGTGGCTAGCTGATAGGGTAAAAGTTTCCCAATGTCCTCTTTAAATAGGTGGATTAATTTACAGACTGGTGGGTCCCTCTTAACAACTTATTCAAATAACATGGTTAGCCAGATTGACCAAACTGACCTTTCACTAAGTAAAAGGTGCTATTCTCTCGTTATGCCTCACAATTTCTGGCATGGGGAAAGCCACGGTTCTTGCTCGTGTAGTTATCATGGAGCTGTTCTGTGTATGCCCCACTATAGCCCAGTCGAGAATAGGCAATCACACTGTCTTGGTAGATCTATCTGCCCTTAAAAATCGCTTCTTACTCCCCTCTGTGGAGCCAGGTTAAAACTGTCCTTTTCTGGGACTGGCTTTCTTATATTCCAGTCTTTAACAAACCTTGCTTGATAATTTTTGGTGAATACTTTCTCCTAGACGGTCCCCGAACACACGTTTGAGTGGTGTGTGGGCTGTGATGCAAGGAAACATTGTTTCCTCATGGGGGCAGCACTACGCTGGCAAGCGCGCCTGGCCATCCGAGCCGGGAGAACGCGTACAACACAGCCTGGGCTGCGGGTGATTGGAACTCATTGTGGAGGTCACTGGCGCCTGACGCCGCAGTGCATTGCCCAGACTACTCCACGGAACACCCCCTGTGCGGCGTGGCATATGGCCGTGGACCACGCTGCTCTTGAGGAACGTCTGTGAGCTCTCATTTGAAAGTGAGTCAGGATCCCCTCTGCCACCTACATTGGGCTTAGCTGTGTGACCAAAATCCAATGTTCAGAAAATCACAAAACTAAGGCGACTTTAGAGATCATCTATCCTTGCCTTCTCACTTTACAGGTTCTCAGGATTCTTTTAAAGGCGGGGAGAGGTACCTTCTGTCGGAAGAAGGCAGCAGTGTGCCATAAATTCCTGTACCATATTACCTAGAATCAAAGGTGCTGCATGGTTTTGAGATATTGCTTGAAATTAGGATTATAGGACTTATTAAACATCTTATTAAACATCTTTAACACTGAGAACAGCATCCTCCATGTGGAAGGTAATGGGGTTGCCACTGCCCATTTCTGCTTACCATGCCACCCTCCTCCCTCTCTCCCTCTACACAACTTTGTGCCTGCCTCCCTTGTTGAAAACAATCAGGTCAAACTAGTGAGCTCTCTCCATATCTTATGCTCAGTTGATCTTAAGGATCTTGGAGACCCTGTCTTTTGAGCACCTTAGGGTGTCACAGATATCCCATACTTTCCTTATGACTTTCTGATTTTGACAGCAAGTTTTGCTTTGGTCAGGGATGAGGTTGGGATATTCTGAAGATGGTCTCAGAGTCAGGATGCTGGGCTTCCTCTTCCATTCACTCACAACTAGATCAGAACAGAATAAAGTTAAACACAATGAAAATAATGAATGACCGTGGCAGATATTAGGAACTATGGCCCAGTAGTAGTTAAGTGAAGTATGTTTAGTGACACAGGGCAGTACGATCCACAAGAGAAAAGGGTGACTGCTGAGCAGAGCCTCCCATACTTGGCCTGGAAACTTGGCAACAAAGGAGCACACTGAGACCTGACACTATACTGGATAAAGGGGTGTGCAAGTTAGCATCCAAGAAAGACGGATCGCTACTGGACAGCTGCAGGGATGGTTGTGCAGAGTGAGGACTACTGGCTTGAGCCAGAAGCTGTCAATATAAAATACCTGCAGCCTGAATCATCTGGGAGAACAACACCTATGTCTTTTCACAGAAACTAGTGCTCAAGGCTGAGGCTGGAATAGTAAAAAAATGTACTGGTCTCACCTCAGAGCTAAAACCAAAACAACAAAGGAACAGTTAAATGAACAGAAGCTCAAGTCCCTGTTAATAACAGGAGCAAACATCCCAGTAATAGGTTTGGTGCTGGGATAGAAGATAAATAGCTTGCAGCCTACGACCCCCTTACTCACTACAATGCCAAGAAATGACTAGAAACAGAGTGGAAATTGACACAGGCTATAAGATACCAGAAATGGAAGAGCTTTCCTAGGGGAGGTGAGTTCTACCACAGAATACTGGTGCCACAGCACAGGGGAAGCTTGAGTTCCTGAGCTCACTGGAGGTGATCCTTTGGTATCCTGCCCCCGCCTCCTACTCCATTCCTTTTTAAAGCTAATCCTCACTGGTACCAGTCCTCTGATTATTTTGGCAGGTGCAAAGAAAACCACCTGAAATAAAAAAGAAAATAAGGAGATAGAAACACACCACACATGTTGCTGTAGAAAAATCCTCAGAGGAATCCCAACCTAGAAGAGCATGACTGAAGAGGGGTTCAAGGTATCAGTTCCAACAGTGCTTATGGAACTCAAAACAAAACAAAAAAACAAAAAAAATAGAGAAAAAGTAAAATGAAAACAAAATAAAGGTAGAGAAACTATGAGACTGTTATAGTTAGAAATAATGGAACTCAAAACACCATAAATAAACTGAGAAAAATAAAACAAAAAACAAAAAGCAATTGAAAGTCTCAATAGCAACCTAACAGGAGTAATGGAGAGAATCAATGAGCTTGAAAAAATAATGTTGGAGAACATATTAATAGAATAGCCTAAAGAGAAAAAAAAAGTAAAAAATGAACACAGGATAAGATTTTTTTCAGAAAATTTAAAGAGTGGTGGGTGACCCCTGGGGATTACAATGATGTGAAATATAAGTATATATAAATAAATTATTTTAAAAATAAAAAAAAAGAAAATTTAACATCTGTATCGTGGGGCCCAGATGAAGAAGAGAAAAAGAAATACACGGAAAACTTATTTAAAGAAATAATTACTGGAAAATGAACCAGGCTCTGAGATTCAAGAGACCCAAAGAGTTCCAAATAAAATAATACCACACAAACATAAACCAAGACACATTGTAATAAAGTCATTGAAAACCAATCAAAAGGACAGAATATTAAAAGCATAGAGGGAAAGAACACTGAAATTTATTGGAGTCACACAAGACCATGAATGCAAAGCCAACCCTGAGAAAAGAGGAAAGAAATAGAGCTATTATATTACTTGACTCTAAACTTTACTATGATTCAGTAGTACTAAAAATAATGTTATTGGCACAAAAATAGATACATGGATCAATGGAATAGAATCAAAAGTCTAGAAACAAATCTATGTATGTACCAAGTAATCTAACAGCAAAACAACATATATGGGGAAATGACAGTCTCCTTCATAAGTGGTGCTAGAAAATAATTGGAAAGCCATGTCAGAGAATGAAGTTGGATTACTTGCTAGCCTCATATATAATAATAAACTTAAAATGGATTAAAGATTTAAATAAAAAGGAAATACTGGTGATAGACTTCATGATATCAACATAATATTTTTGATGAGTAAACCTTATGTCAAAGGAACGGAAAACAAAATAAAAAATGAAAATACTTCAATTTTCAATTTAAAATTTACATAAAAAATTCAAGATAATTACAAAGATTCTTTTTTGGATGGGAAAAAGCATTAACAGAATTTACACAATATGTAACTAAGGGACTGAATCCAGAGTATATTTTAAAAACTCACACAACTCAATAATAAAAAACAAAGAACCCAATTAATAAATGTGGAGAAGATATAAATAGACAATTGAACAAAGAGGGTGTTCAGAGGTCAATAGGCATATGAAAAATGTTCATTGTCACTTCCAATAAGATAGATGAAGATTAAAACTGCACTGAGATAACATCTTCCACATGTGAGAATGGCACATATTTGAAAGACCTCTAGTAGCAACAAGAGAAAAATAAATCCTGTCACACTATTGATGGGAATATAAACTGGTGCAACCTCTGTGGAAAATAATCTGAATTTATCTTTAAAAGCTAAAATAGAAATACCATACAAAGCAGCAATCCCAGTCTTGAACACATACCCAAAGGATATAAAGCAACCAACATATAGCCTGTATGTTCCACAGTGTTCATAGCAACATTATTTAAGTATCGAGGAAATGGAAGCAGTCTAAATATCCACTAATGGATGACTGGATCAAGATGTGAGGTAGTTACAAGAAAGAATAAAATGCAGCCATTTTCAATAAAATGGAAGGAGTTTGTGAAGATTATCTGTAGTAAGTCAAGTCAGAACAATAAAAACAAGTACTGAATATTCACATAGCAAAAACATTGATAATGTTAAAACACTTTCTAAACCAATGGACATCAATAAAAATTGTGAGGACTCTGAGGTTAGGGGATAGGGTGGGAAAGAGGCAAAAGGATTTAAGAGATGGCAGTGAGAAAATAAAGGATGAGGTCCAGCTCCCAGAGTCTTTAGAGATCCTGGTGTAAATGCAGATAAACTGAGGGCATAGGATATATCAGGGAGGAACTACAACTTAAAGCAAAGATTGCCTATTCTCCATGTTTTATATTTCTAGAAAGTACTTACATTTTTAAAAATAGAAGTATGTACAATCCTCAGACTGAAAAGTTGATCTGATTTTCTCAGATTTTCTCTGGACTTTCCTCCACTGTGTCATCTCTAGCATAAAAACAGCTTTATGATTTTCTAAATCATTTAGACACTGGTTGAGACACTCAATAGACATGTGCTACAGGAAAGTGACTTTTCAACCCCTGGGTTTTCCACTTCTGAAGAGTTCTTGTTCACTCATATAACTCTATCAAAGAGTTGCCAAGTAGTGCCGGAGATGAACACTAGATTCTCTGACAGAGATTTATTTCAATTTTGCCTTCAACCTCATTTGTATCTTTACATATGGATCGTTGCCAAAAATGCATACCTGGCAATGTAAGCTTACTGCATTCCTCAATGCAAAGATGGAACAGAGTTGCCTAGGAGTTGAGATGCTGTCCAGTTTAATTTATGATCTCTTTATTTGAGAAAATGGTGCCAGAGAGATTCAGCATCATGCACAGGGTCACATGGCAAAATAGTAAGATAATTAAGCTGGAACCTCAGTGTACTCAGTTCTTAGTTTGGCCATTTAACAAAAGCACCCATAAATATTCAGGGCACATAACAGGCTTGGCATTCTCTGAGTCTGTCTCTTCTGTTTCTGTGCAATCATTACTTCCTCCTTCTTCCAACTTACTTTCTAGCATTTGAGAATCAAGCTCCATGGATCTCTTTGACCCTTTTCTCCATATTCTTGGATCAAGATATTCTGGAGCGGAAACAGGTACAACCACTATTGGAAGTAATCTGAATTTACCTTTAAAAACTTAAAGTGGAAATACTATACAATACAGCAATCCCACTCTTGAGCACATACCCAAAGAATATGAAACAACCAACATAAGACCCATATTTTCCACATTGTTCATAGCAACATATGGCCAGGATTTTAAGAACAAGTAGGTCACTGGTTACAAGTTTTCTATAAAATTCCAATATACAGTACCTTCCCCACTGAAGCAGTCAGCATAAGTTAATGTGATCCTTACCATAGAAAAATATTAGGTGCATTGTGAATTTCCCAGACCACCCAGATAAAATCACAAGTTAGAGCAAGACCTAGAACATGATAACATCATCTGTGTAGGTTAGAGGAAGTCAGGATAGCCTCTCCTGGGAAGAAGCAGACATTCATCACCACATTTGCTGCGGCATTTAGTTTCAGACTGACAAATTACTAGGAAACTGTAAACCCAGGAAATGGTTATCTATTTATCACCATCCACATATTTATTCACTTATCCACCCACTGGTCTGTCTAAATTTTTTTCTAATTTTCAGGAAAAATTTGAGGAGCATGCCCTAAGAAAACTTTAGGGACTGCTACAAATAGAATAATCTAAGTTATACAATGATTGAACAAGACAGCAGTATATAAAATATTAATCTGATAATATTTGTCTTAAAAAACAGCATATAAGAAATTTATTATAAAATGTTGACTTTTTCCATATTATCTGCTTTTTAAAAATATTAAGATAATCATTCTCTCTGTGTTTCTTAAAGGCAAAAGGAAATGATAGGGATTGCCCCATTATTTGAATTATAGATAAGTATATATATATATATATATATATATATATATATATATACATGGAATGTTGGAGAGAGGGGAGAGAGAGAGAGACAAAGAGAGACAGAGAGAGAGAGAGGTTGTCCTGTGATATTATTTCAAGTTTTTTTGAAAGTACTCTATCATATACACCAGAAAGTCTCAATTGATATTCTTCCCATATGACCAAGTATAAAATGATTAAAATTTTTTTCCACTTCAAAGAGTAGCTGGAGAACAAGAAAAGAATTGTCCTTTTTTAAGTTACTTTAAGATAGCCATGGCAACTAATGGTGAAGAAAAGACACATCATTCATAAATTCATAAATTTACAGCAACATATAACAGGGATACCTGTTATCAACAGAGGCCTGTGTCAACAAGGAATATTAGAACAGTTCCTTGGGTTGTGACAAAAGTAGCCGCCAATCTTTCCCCAAATCCAGAAGCCAATCGCAAGCCCTTACCTTGGAGGGCCTGTAAGCTATGAGTCTGTACGATAATGCAGAGTTGCAGGACCAGCTGGGGAGCACTTTCCAGAAAGGTGGCTAGCAAGTGCAGCATACTCACATCAGCATACTCATACACCATTTTCCAGTAAAACCTCCATCTGTCATTTTCCCCACTTTGTCGACTTCGAATACCTAAGTATATTGTGTGGAAATATCTAGAAAGAAAATAGAAAATAAGAGAGATGAGTGATACTTTCTAATTCAAACTCTGAGGTTGTTTTTCTTTTCTGCAAGTTATCATATGCAAGTACACACATGAAAAACGACCTTAGTGACTTTTAACTTAAAACCCACACAAAACTATTTAATCATTGTAAATCCCAAGGTTCTTCCACCATGTCACCCCTGAACCATCTTAATCTCATGTGTTCATCCCTCCCCTGATTACACCTTCGTTCCCTTTCTCCTACTGTATGCTTTAATTTTGCTGTCAGTAAGTTAGTTTTAAGTTTTTCTTGTCCTTTTGTTTGTTTTCCCTAAATCCCACATATAAGTGATATAATTCAGTATTTCTCTTTTTCTTTCTGGCTTATTTCTGCTAGCATGATTCCTTCCAGCTCCATTCATGTTGACCTATTAGTGTCAGTTGCTTTTATGTGCTCAACAGTGTTCAGGAGATGAATATTTCTCCTAGTTCAGATGCAAGTGTGAAGTACTAAAATGCATGGACTTGCAAACCTATACCCATAATATTCTCTAAATATCTTTTGTTTTTGAAATTTCCAAACATATACAAAAGGAGGGGGAAAAGGGGGAAAAATCTTATGTTGAACCTAGATTAAGTAATTACCAATACATTGCCAATCTTTTATCACTTACACCTCCAAGTACTCCCTGCTACTAGATTATTTTGAATGCAAATCCAAGGCATCTTATGTCAAGTGTAAATATTTTACTAAAATATTCTGTATCAGCTTTCTCAGGAACATGGTATTCTTTATGTAGCTTAACATTGTCAATGTTTAATATTGATACTTAGTAGTGTCAATATTTCCAAATTCTATTAATACTAGGGAATTATAGGATTTAGTGATTTTTCAAATTCATTGCTTTTGCAATGAATTGCCTCAACAACTTCTATTTATGCATTTTGTGTCTTTTTTATTTTCTGTATCTCTCCTGTAAAAGGATTAATCCTTTTAGTCTCAAATTCCTGTTTGATTTAAAAATTGTCCACTTTCCCATTTACCTTCTAACTAAAGTGTTTGAATAGTTTCATACTCCTAGTTGAATTTAATTTAATTTCAAAGCTTATTATTTTTAAAAAATGGAGTACTATATTGGATTTTATTACTTTTCTTGTCAAACCTTAATATTTTCTAATTTCAATTCTTTTTATATTATTCTTTTCATAATTTTTATAATTTTCAATTTCTTTCAGGTCATTTTGAAACATTTGCTTATTTTTATCTTTTTTTTTTGCTTATGTTTTTCTAATGTTATCATTATCTGTAGAAATATCATTATTTTTCCAACTTTATAATAATTTTAATTTTTTCTTATTGCTAAGTTAAAAAAATAGTCAATTTAGTTTCTCATACTTTCAGGAAGGCTGAGTGGGTGATAGTTCTCCTGGTTTCAGAGCTCCAGAGCTCATTCTATTGTTTCCCTGCATAGTCTAAGATGATGTTCACTTGTTAACTTTCTGGACCAGCTATCTCTGTTTACCTTGTCCTTCCATGTAACTTGGACCTTTCTTTCATTTTGTGTGGTTACTTCTGTCCTACTCATCAGGTTCTATTCAGTATGAAGTCCTGTCTTCGAGGCGTCATTATTTTGTTAGTAATGACTCAAATAACATCAGATAATATTGCATTGCAACCCTGTGGACTCATCCTTGTGTTGAGTCATTGGGAACACCTGTTCAGTCTCTCCTGGTGCTCTAAGATTGGCCTAACCCACTTTTCAGGGAGTTTTAGGAATCTAGAAATCCTCTTATTGTTTAAGCCATCCCTCTGTCTGTTCCTGCATAAGTTATTGATATCACAAGGATCTTTTAAGTTGTCACTTACTTATCCCCAGGTAAATATAACACACAGGAGTGAGTTTTCTTAACCCCTTATGTGTTATCACTAGAAGAAAATAAACACTGTCTATTGGCCTGTATTTAAGATTTGCCTATAAGTCATTTTTAACTTTAATATATTAATTTTCAGTTGGATTTCTAAATTTGTCTAGCTAATAAATTGCAGTAACCAAATAATTGACAAATTTCTATCTCTGATCATCTAATATATTATTATGACCTATAATCATGAAGTTCTGTAACTGGGTGGGATTTAGGGATCAGTACTCTGAAGTTACATGGCTGAGAAGTGGCAGTTGTGTCAAGATTCCAAACAGTCTGATGTCAAGTCTCTTGGCCTTTCTTTTCATCATCTGGCTCTAATTATTCTGAAATTTGCCATACATGAAGAACATTCAAGCAGAATTTTTATATTTCTTCTGTTTTTCACATTTTTTGTCTGTTTATTTGTGTTTCTGGGCAACAGCAGCTGTAGAGATTAAGAATTTTTGATCTGGAGACAAAATGGGAGTCCAGTCTTGGTTACAGAACTCTGGTTTTTACTGATATTTTGTGTTCCAGTTATTAAAATAAATGATGAAATAATTATTACATACTTAAACTATATAGTGATCAGTCAGAAACATTTTATGTCATTAAAAATAAAATATTTACATTGTTTCAGGAATAAAATGGGTAGAAATTAGGCATAATCTTTAGATTTTTCTTTGTAGCTGAGATACATATCATGTCAAAGTTCAAGAATATGTGAGATATCTAATCCAATATCTAATATTAGATATCTAATATATAATCTCAGAGAACCAGAAGTCTATGAATGTTCATATTCTCTCTCCACTCTAAAAATCTATTCATTCATTCACCCAAAATTCTATTTACTAATTTCTATTAATGTTTACTAAAAATTAATCATAATACAAAAGACTAAAATTTCTCCATTTATTGAAAGGAAATCCTGCTAATCACCAATGTTATGATTTAATTAAATGCTACATGCTGATATTCCAAATGTGCTTAGAAATGAAATCCAGCTTGCTAATGCTCAAAACATGCCATTTCTTACTAGATGTGAAAGGTACTGTTCATGAATAGCCATCACATTTTACTCTACAAACTGTTTCTAATACCACAAAAAAGAAGTAAAACCATCATTTGGAGAAACAAAAATAAGAGGATGGGGTACTATAAGGAAAATAAAGTGACCCATCTTTGATCTCATTACCACTGCTTCCTTGTTCTCTAAGTCCTGCAACTGGTCATTCCTTGTGGCTCTGGACCTCGAGGGTGGGGTGGTTCTGAGGGAGAGAAAATTTCTGACATTGATCTTTTCCAAGTACTCATAATTTTGCTTCTAGTTACTCCTTGAGAGTCACATGGCATAAACTCAATCCATCTTTTCTAAACAACCTTTCAAAGATTCACACACACCTGAGTAGTAAGAGATTTCCAGTCTCTTCCCCTCCATGCTGAGAGTGCTATGTTCAAAGCTATTCTTCTGCGACAGCCCATACCCCCATATCACCCAGGTCACTAGCTGAACTTGCTTCAATTTCTACTTTAGAACAATTTGAATTTCAATTCTAAAAATGGTATGGGTTCATGTCATATTTTCCCTCACTGTGAAATCAAGGATATCCTCTGTAATTATCTAGATTGTGTTTACCATAAATCAATGTTCTCATGCTGCTTTTCCATAGTTTAACTTATTTACTTAAGTTGGTTTGGGTTCCATCCCATTTGTTCATTTGTTCAGTAGCTTTTGAAATTTTGATTCTGGAACAGAAACAAAAGTGACTGTTTTGCCTTTACCTGTAATATGGCAAAGGGAGCAGCAGTGGGGGAGGTAAAGGCTGTTCCCTGAGTTGCTGTTGCATGTTCAATGCTTGCAAATTACTGAAAATCTAACTTGTCTTTTGCATGAAGAAAGTTGACTGGAAAGTTGAAGTCTTTAGAGTAATTTTATCATTACTTAAAAGCTCTACATTTATTCAATGCATATATTTACTTACACACGTACACATGTGCAAACATTTTATGTATAATACAGGTTTTCCTGCTATCAAAAGGTAGAGCATGCCCATGAACTCTTTCATAAACCAAAATTAATAAAGTGAATAGACAATTACTACAAATTTAAATGGAAAAAATATATATGTGTATAGCTTGACCAGATCCAAAATTAACCTACCAAGTCATACTAAATTACACATAAAATCAAAAGAAGTATTCACATACAACAGAAGCAGGAATGATACACTGAATACACAGCCTGAAAAAAGCAGTGCTCAGGTCTCCCATTCAAGTACTAACCAAGCTTAGCTTTTGTGATAAGGCACCCTCAGGGTGGTATGGTGATAGACAATGTTGCAATATAATATATATGTATATATGTATGCAATCATAATATATATGTATGCAATCAATAAAAAATAAACTGAAAAAAAAAAAGAATACTATTTGACCATCTAAGTAAAAGAATTTAAAGTTGCATCACACACACACACACATAAAGTAGTTTGGAGGTGACACGCTTGTTGCTTGGGGTGCCCCTGACTGTAGTATGACTGATGCAAATCCAGAGTTGGAACTCTCTCTCTCTATATATATACAAACATACATACATTTACACACATGTGTGTATATGTGTACACACATGTATGTATATGCATAAACACACACACATATATATATATATACATTTTTGCCTCCTATTCAGATTTCTAGATTTCTTTTAATTAGTGAAAAGAAAAAGGCACTAATACGGTTTTTCTATAAAAGTTAAAAGATATAATATGAACTTTCAAAAAGTGGGAGGTAACTGTATATGTGTGTATGTTTGTGTAACATGAATATACAAAGAATCAGAATTTAAAATCTTAAGAACATGCAACAAATTTCAGAAATTTTGGACAACAAAATTGCATATATAAAAGCATATAGATGGGGAAAATGTCCTGCTTTCTGATAGTAAATGCCTTTGTATATTCAGTTCCCTTTAGTCTGAAGCACATTTTGTATATTTGTGTTTATTTTTCTTAGAATGGTTGTCTCTCTTTTCTATACTAAGAAGAATTATATTTATATAATTATATTTATGACTTAAAAGTCATATATATATAACTATATATATATATATATATAGATATAGATATATAACTTATATATCTTCCCTTAGGTAACTTTCCTTGGTGAACCTAATCAAGTATCATCCTATGCATCTGACCTTGTGCACAACTTCAGTATTATAGGTATTTCTTGGTGTTAGAATTATTTGTTTATAAATTGGTTTTCATTCCAGATTTTCCAAGGTTGGAATGTGCCTACTCATTATTGAAGTAATATCACTTAGCTCTGTTTTTGGTCATGCAGGAATTCATGACTGTGCATTGAACTGAATGGGGAAAAACAATTTTAAATTTTATTTTCTTACAATAAGTTAGTTTTGTGAGATCAATAAAGTGCCTACATACTATCAATTTTTGCTTCCATTTGGAAAAAAATAATAGTTTAGAATAGCTAATGAACACAAGAGCTATTATGAATATTATGTAGCTTCAGGATAGTTTTTTACTTTCTCTAAATCAGTAACAATGGCTACTAGTATAATCTCTGTAACTCAGTCATAAAGAAATGTCAAACTTTTCTCAAGTATGAGCTTTGAAATGGTGAAAGTAAAAGGGATTTCAATTACAATTGACTTCATTGCCCCCTCTTATTAATATGTAAATAACTTACCATGTTTTGGTCTTATTATTTTTTTAAACAAAATCTCATCTTTTGCCAAAGGGGAGGAAGAACTAGAAAGGAATCCGTGATTGTGAACACAAGCACATACTCTGTCACACATGTCCCATATATTCCTCATAGCACAAAGAATTTGTGAAAATGAAGAGTTGACCCCATGTAAAAGGAGGAAGAAAACACAGATTTATATGACTGCCCTGCCATTTTATTCCTCCTTTGCCATTACTACCTTCTATGTGGGCTATGCTGTCATTTGCCTTCTGGTTGTAAAACAAGTCTCTGAGAGAATTCTTCAGGTCCAGCTTTGTCCAGTATTTAACCACTTTCATGCTATTCCACATTCTGCTTCTACAGAACATGTGGAAAGAGAGTTCATAATAATTTACTTCACAGGACAGGAAATTTTGTCCAGTTAAATAGAGTCCCAGACAACTACCTCCTGATGGATAGTACCTCTTATTCTAGAGAAAAACTATCAATGCAGAAAACAAAGGAAATCTGATAACCTATGTTACACGATTCTAATAAACAGGGAATGCTGTTCAAAGAAACAGCTTTGGATTGTTCAACGAAAAAGCTAGAATAGCTCTATTTTTTTCAAATCTGGTAAACTGCATAGAGAAGCTAGAAATAAATACAGAGGAACAGAAACATAAGTTGTTTTTCTACAAAAAGGACATAAAGGGGGCGTGTGCTACAGTGAAGATTGTAACTGTTTTTCTGAAGCAGAAGCAAAATTGTCAAGTTTACTCTTTCATGGGAGTGGTTCATGCTTGTATTTTTAATAGTGATTAAGCCAAGAGACTTGGGCTTACTTTCTTTGTTGAACACTCTTAGGTTTTAGTTGAATTTCAAAAAGGAAAGAGTTATCAAAAGTGATTTCTTTTCTGTAGAGAATGATAAACGCTTCAGTCAGGACTGATAATGTGCTGGATGTGAGCCCTGAACTCTGGAATGAACCCCAGTAGATACAGAGAGTCCCTGACCATCTCAGTCCCTGACCAACTCAGTGTGCCATCACTTGGAATCATGGTAGGGAAAGAAGGCACTAGAGAAGTGCTGAATTCCACACCTTGATCATGGATAGAGAGGAGGGCAGGGTCACCTTCATGGTATGCTGTCTCCTTAGGGATATCATTGTGATTGTCTTTTCTTGTTCACCCAGTACATATCAAAATGCTGTGCACTGTCTAATCCTTTAGTAAAGTGTGGGAACTCAGAATGCTCATCAGATACAGAGTTGGGTGTAATAGCCATTGGGTAGGGGACAGCTGGATCCATGAAATACCACAAGTTAGCTTTGAATGGCTCTTGGAAGTCATGTATTGAGTAGAGAGAATTGAGAAGTTCATGGCTATGAGCTACCATATTAGTTTAATACACATCCATTACATTGTGTTATATCCATGTAGTTATTCTGCCACAGACTATATACCTGAAAAGAAGGATGACTGATGACCTGTTCCTGGAAAATCACCCTTTGTATATTTTAAGATTACCTTTATGAAAGTCTTGCCTTTCTTTTTGATGTTCTGTCTGCCTGGAGTCTATGTTGTTACCATTTTCCCTCTGATACTAAGAATCATTAGCTTGTGTGTCAGGTTTCCCTATTTGAAGGTGGAGATTATAATACCTTCTTAAAGACTGCTGTAAATTATTGTGAGGCTGTTTGGTCTACAACAAAGATCATGTGAGCACGGGTTCAATGTTATTCTGGGTTCATCTATCATGAAGTTAATACCTTAACCTAAAAACTAAAGGTGGTGTTATGTCTTCAGTTTTCCTCATTTTCTTTCTTTTTTTTTTTTATGCTAGGAGATGTCTGCATCACAGTGAATTTGGTCTTCACCTACTTCTAGATTTCTGATATTAAAGGGATCCAGGTTGGGTTTGGAATGGAAGTTGTTTTGCTCAATTAGATGTTTCTTCTCAGGATTCTACTTTGCTCTGTTGAGGAAAGATTAATATCTTTGAAGAGAACACAGGTGACCAAAGAAGTTCATAGTAATTCAAAGTTTCCATTATTTTTATATATTCATAGACAGCAGGAAAGATGAATAGAAAGGCATATTGAAAACTTAGCATAACTACCAAAGAATATTACTTCAGATACGGGAAAATTTTTTTAAAGCATGAATGAAATATACCATGAGCATGAGAGAGTAATGATTTAAATACACAGCTTTCATCCGTGCTAATGGATGATGTTCCCCATAAAAGTCCACTCTGAAATATCAATGCATTTTACTTCCTCCTCTGAGGTAAACACACTCTGAAGACATTTGCTGTCCTTGCTGTATAACAGATTCATTTTCTGATAGTGCCATTCCTATTACTTATTGCTATTGAAATACAAAGATTTCCTTAATCACAAAAGGTCCCAGGATTTCTAAATCAACTTCAACAACATAAATATCAAACCAACTATGTCTTGAACTGAACATTTTCTCAACACTTTTGAAGCACAAAACTCACACACATTACTCCCCACTTTTTACACAATATACAGACACCTAAACCTGACTCACATACCTCCATAAGTATAGACACAAAATCAAAACCAATGATTTTCTGAAGATTTAAAGATGGTACTTAAATTACCTTTTATTACAGAATGAAATTGTATTAAAGCTGTATTTAAACTCTTGGTCTTTTGGCATCAATATTTTCCAAATGCAAAGAACAATATAAACTAAAATCACAACCTTCATTACTAACTTTAGATCCAAACATAGTAAGAAAACAGAAAAAGGCTTGGTTAAGGGGGGAGTTCCAAAAACTTGGAATGTCAAACAGAAGATTCGTTGTATGCTTAGACTAAAAATTTATGTGATTGAAATCATCTTCACATGGGGAAATGGATAAAATGAGATGTACACAACTCATATAAGCTGTATTTATAAAATGTACTCCAGTTCTAAAATATATGATCAAATGTTAACTACTGATATATTAACAGCTGAATCAAAATCATTACTAGGTATGAGAATATTATGCATTAGTATTCAAATACTGAGTTTTTTTTATCTTATAGAACATTAAACAGTTTAGCACTTGCAACTATTAATTTTATTATCAGAATAATACAGAGTAAAATTGATGCAAAAGCTTTATTTTTTATTTTTAATACTTTATTATACAGATAATTATTTCACATCTTTGTAATCTCCAGGGCTCTTCCCTCCCTGATCATTCCCTCCTTCACCTCCCCAGCCCCCAGTTGTGAACTTCAGTTTTTTTTTTAGCTTGTTTTGACTTTTCCTCCTGACCTTTTGCTTGTTTTTCCTATGTCCCCTAGATTAGTGAAACCATTTGGATTCTGTCTTTTTCTTTCTGACTTGTTTCTGCAAATGTGATATCTTCTAGGTACATTCATGTTATCATAAAATCATCCAATTTGTCATTTTTAATTGATGAGTAATAATCCATTGTGTATATATACCACATCTTTTTCATGCAGTCATCTGTTTTGGGACATTTGGGTTGCTTCTATGTCCTTGCAATTATAAATAATGCTGGCAAAAACATCTAAGTACAGGTGTCTCTTTGTATCCACATTGAGGTCTCCTTTGGGTAGATTCCCAAAAGTGTGGTTGTTGGGTTGAATGGTTAGTTCCATTTTCATTAATTTGAAGGTCCTCCACACAGCTTTCCATAGTGGCTGGACCAGTTTACATTCCCACCAGCAGTGTAAGAATGGTCCTTTCTCTCCACATCCCTGTCAACACCTGTTGCTGCCCATTTTTTTTTTTTTTAATATGGGCCATTCTTGCTGGTGGTATCTCATTGTGGTTTTGATTTGCATTTCTCTGATTGATAGTGACATTGAGCAGTTTGCCTGTTGAGCCTGTTGGTCATTTGTATTTCCTCTTTGGAAAAGAGTCTTTTTAGGTCCTCTCCCCATTTTTTGACTGGGCTTCTTGCTTTGTTTAAGTTGTGTGAGTTCCTTATGGATCTTTGTTATCAATCCTTTATCACTTTTGTGAGATCAATAATTTCCTCCCACTCAGTTGGGTTTCTTTTTATTTTGTCTGTTGTCTCTTTTGCTGTACCAAAGCTCTTTAGTTTGATGTAGACCCAGCTGTTTATGTTTTCCTTCATTTTTTTTTTGCCAGCTATAGAGGTATCAAAAAATGGATTTCTGAATTGTAACTCATGGAGGGTTTTGCCCAAGTTTTCCCTATTATTTATGGTTTCAGGTCTTACATCCAAGTCTTTTATCTGTTTTGAATTGGTTTTTTGTACATGGTGTTAGGGAGGTGTCTTGGTTCATTTTTTTACATGTCTTGATCCAGTTTTCCCAGAACCATTTATTGAAGAGGCTGTCCTTGTCCCATTGCAAGTTTTTCACTCCTTTGTCAAAGATTAGATGACTATCTATGTGTGGCTTTATTTTAGGGCGCTCAATTCTGTTCCTTCAGATTGTTCTTGTACCAGTACTATGCTGTTTTGATTAATATTGCTCTAGTATACTTTGAAGTTTGGGATAGTAGTACCTCCATTTTCTCTTTTTGTTTTTTGTCAGGAAGTTTTTTGATATTTGAGGTCTTCTGTTATTCCAAATGAATTTCAGAAATTTTTGTTCTATCTCTTTAAAATGTCATTGGAATTTTTATAGGGATTGCATAGAATCTGTAGATTGCTTTTGGTAGGATGGCCATTTTATGATGTTAATCCTCCCAATCCATGAGCAGGGAATGTCTTTCCATTTCCTTATGTCTTCTTCTCTTTCTTTTAGCACTGGTTTAAGATTTTCTTTGTACAGTTCTTTCACATGTTTTGTTAGGTTTATTTCCAGGCATTATTTATTTTTTGGTGTGATGGTAAATGGGATGGTTTTTTAAATTTCTTATTCTTGTGCTTGACTTATGGCATAAAGGAAAGCTACAGACTTCTGTGTTTTGATTTTGTAGCCGGTTACCTCACTGAACTGCTTTATTCTTTTGAGAAGTTTTTCTGTAGATAGTCTTTGAGTCCTCTACATAAAAAATATTATCTGCATATAATGATAGCTTCAATTCTTCTCTCCCTATTTGTATCTCTTTTATGTCTTTCTCTTGCCTTATTGTCCTAGCTAGAACTTCCAGTACAGTGTTAATAAGTAATGGAGAGAGTGGGTATCCTTGCCTGGTTCAGGATCTTAATTGAAATGATTTTAGTTTTTCCCCATTTAAGATGATTGCTGTAGGTTTGTCATAGATGGCTTTTGTTATGTGGATGTATGTTCCTTTTTTCCAATTTTTTCAAGAGCTTTGTCATGAATAAGTGTTGTACTTAATGCTAACTCTGCATCTACTGATATGATCATGTGGTTTCTTGTTTTCTCCTTGTTGATGTGATGAATTATGTTAATTGATTTCCAGATGTTGAACCATCCCTGTGCCCCTGGGATAAATCCCACTTGGTCCTGATGAATAATGTTTTTTAGATGCAAAAGAACTTTAAAGAAACAACATTAACAGTGATTCCAACCAGAAACATTTCTGTTGTCTGGCCAGAAAGCATTCTCTCTGTCTCTTTGTGTGTGTGTGTCTTTCTCTCTCTCTATAAATATATACACACTATATACACACACACACATATATACTTTCTGTATGTATATATACACACACATATAAACACATGAGTATAAATACTCAATTCTAGGTATTATCAAGTAGCAAAATGTGTGGTTTGTCATCTTAAGAAATTCTCGACAGAAACCAAATTGTTTCACTATTAAATAGGACATGGGAAAGATAAACAAAAAGCCATGAAGAAAAGTCAAAATAAGCTAACAACCAAATTAAAGTACACAACTTGGGGGCGGGGGGCTGAGACAAGGTGGGAACAGTTAGGGAGGATGGTGGGTGAACCCTGGAGATCACAAAGATGTGAAATTTATATATAAATAAATTATTCAATTAAAAAATAAATTATTTATTGGATATGTTCAGCAGTAATGACAAATTTTGTTTTAATACTAGAATATCAGGTCTCTGCTATCTTCATTTGTGGTTAATAGTAATAAAAATGTCTTAAAATTCTGACTTGAAACTTCATGGTAGAAATATTCCTTGTGGCTTTCTTTGAAAGTAAGATTATATTTTCCATTAATCATCATGGGGAAAAAATGCTTGAGGGGGAAAAAATAGCTTGGATGAACCGATACTTGACACAAGTATCAGAAGCCACAGTTTTAAGAGGAAAATCTGGGGTGTCCCCATCCTAAGGGAACCATATGACTGTCATCCTTACTAGCCTTCTCCTCTCAATATCCTCACTCTCCACTGTCACAGTCCTTTCTAGTTGTGCCACCCCTCACCAGCTGTAATGTGCCTCCAAACAAATGACTGTATCTGGGATGTTTCTCTCATATACACATTATAAATATTTGCAATAAGAAAAGAGGGGATGCTCCAGAAATCCTTAATGGTACAAGAATATGAACACCTTTTCTTCATTCTTCATTTAAGACACATTAATATTTTCACCCAAAGGCAACCATTCCTCTCCTATTAATGAAGCTTTTACTTCCTCTGCATATATTTAATCATAAACTACCTGTCTGTCACCTCAATTTCCTGTTCAGATCATTAGACTTAATTTGGGCTTTCAGAGAAGAATAGTATTCTAGCAGCTACATGTCAGAATATGCATTACTCTTAGCTTACACAAAGTAAATCACGCTTAATTGGCATTGGGTGTTTGATAAAAGGCCTCAGTCATTTCTTTTTCATTTTTCTGTGAAAATTAAAGTTACCTAAGCATTATGGTGATTTTTGTTTTGTTTAGTGTTTATATGTCTCTCATCAATAAATTACTGTCCTATTAATCCAAATATCCAATAAACTAGTATCATAAATAGTTATACTCAGATCTAGAGTAGAAAATAATAAAGGATATTTTCCGCACCAAACAATTTCTCCTGTAATAGAAAGTGACAAAGGACACACTGGGCAACTAGTAATTTCAACTGAAAAATATGAGAAAGTTCCTGAACTTGAAAGGCAGATTGTTTATTTATTGCTGACACCTCATAAAAATTGGTGCCCAACTTTCACAGATAACAAAAGGAGCATTTCTCCTTCAATTATTATTTTCTTTACAGTATCATTATACTAATATTTTAATAGTAAAACGTGTGGAAATGTAGAAAAATAGCTTACAGCAAATGTGACTACTACTTGATAATTTACTATTGCCATGGATAACTTTAATTCAAGTCTTCAAATGATTAAGAGGTTACTATTGTTATTGTTCTCATTACTCAGGAAATAGAGGTTGTGAGAGAATCAAGGCTTCATTTTAAGTCTTGTTAGGCTGATTTTATGACAAACAGGAGAAGTTCTGAGTGTGTGTATGTGTGTGTGCGTGTGTTTTATTCTTTTAAAAGACACAATACTTTCTTGAAGCTCTTTAATCTCTGATTTTAGCAGAACTTTAGAAATATATAATTTTAAAATTTAACTGAAAATTCTATAGCACTGTCTATTGGATAGTCAAGTCGAGAGGAAGTGAAGAGTGGACCATGATATCTTGTCACATTTGGAGGCTATTCCTGGATGGTTCTTAAATCTTATGTAAAGTGTTCACTAGTGGATATAGATTACCAAGATTAATTTCACCTGTATCACTAAATTCCTTGGATTGAATCATTAAATATCTGTTCAGATTTCACTGCAATCTCCTTAAAAAACTTCATATTACAGGTTTATTGCATTTTTTTCTATTATTTAGTCATTCATTCATCCTAGAGGAAAAAGAGATTCTAGTAGTGTCTCTCCAGAATCTTGAAAAAATTAGACAAAATAAAATATAGTGCTGTGGAAAGGTAAAGAAAAGAACTGAAGATCTGCACAGAAATAATAAAGTTATATGTTGTGCTTTGGATTTAATACAGCAACATCAGTGGTCAATGAAACTTTATTTTGCATTTTTTATCAGAGTGCAAAGTTTAACTGTTTTCACACCTTATTTAGATAATGGATAGTTTAGGATAATTAATGTAAAAATATAATGCACTCTATAGGGTTTTCTTAACATCTGTTATGGTTTATGAAAAGGTAAACCATGATGATATATTAAATATTGAAACCAATATAATATTTAGGGCAGTTTTTCTTAACTTACTGTCTATTGAATAATTTTTACCATGCATAAATAACAAAAATTGCTTACACCCATTGATTATTTTACCATAGTCCAGAATTATTATTAAACTTTCTTTTATTACCCCCCCCCCCAATTGACTGGTGGTCTGAATGGGAAAAAAGTGCCATACCATTCAGATTTAACTTCCAACTGATTTTGAATGGGAGCTGGGGGGAAATTACATGGAACTAGTCTAAGACAGGTATGACATTGTGTGTCATCAGTTTCAAGGTTTCCTGCTACTCTTCAGCCTTCTAAAATGAATGCATATGATCAGGCAAAGGGAATTAACTCTTTTCCTAAAATATATGTGAAATGGGAAAGGTGATTTATATACCTTTTATTAGTTTTAGACGTTTTGAAAAATCTTTGTTGCAAGAGAGTTTTAGTTAATTTACCAAGTTGCACAATGAATTGAGCTGATTGTTGCCATTTCTTTGTTCATTGTACATTTTTTCATTTGTTCATTTTTTGTTCATTGTTGGCATTTCTGTTGCTTTCCAAAATCCATACCATTGACACAAGTCAGATCCATTTCCACAGTATCCTAACTATCAATAAACTCCAGGCTTTCCTGTGTAGATAAATGGTGGTCCCTAGGACCACCTTCCAAAACAAACTACACTCATGATAACTCTCCTCTGAGACTCAGCTTTCTGGCTAAGATTGAGGCTAAGATGTTTATAGTGAGTGTATCTAGAACTTTACTTTTTTCTTATCAAGGCATATGTTGGAGAGGGAACAGACAAACTAAGTGATGCAAATTTCAAAACAAAATTTGGAGAGTAAATAGCATTTTTATAACAGATTCCCCCTTTTTTATTTTTAAGAACATCTCTTTCTCTCAAATACATATGACATTACATTTTCATGATGCCTGACAAAATTCTTAACTTTTTTTTTAACTTATTGCTCAATTAATTTGTCACACAGCACATGCCAAATCAGCAATCACTGTTTGTTTCCAGGCAGCTCAGGAAGAGATAATATGGGAGACTCCTAATCATAGCACAAGGAAGACACTTCATATTGAATATGGCAGCAGGGTAAACACATGTCACTTGTTTGATTTTCTTCTACAGTCAGGAAAATACTTGTGTTTTCTGTCAAGAATAATAAAACTACATATCTATTCTCTGAAGATCCACAGGATTCTGAGCTGAGAAAAGCAAACAAAGAGTCCAACTTAGACAAACTTCATCTAACATATTCCAAAAATATTTTCTGATCATGTGAATTTTGAATTACCCCCTTTATAATGATCTGATCACTGTTTATTTTATCATTGCCTCTAACACTAAATACTAGCCCTCAAATCCTCTCCCTTCTTCCTTTTCAAGAGCTTCATAGTTTTTACCAGTCAATATTTTATATGATATATTCTTTCAAAATGTGTTTACTCTTCCCAGCATTAATTGGCAACAAAGAGCAAGGAAATACAGTTTCCTGCATTTCTGAGAAGACTTTATAACAAATGTAGGGACTGCAATATGAGTTGATAAACATGTTCTTGACTCATAAAATATAATCCAAGAATAGTAAGTACATAGAGGTCCTATTAAGGTGAATGAAGAACATGAGGGAAAAAATCATCCAAAATAAATTCCTCTATGCTAACCAATTTTACTTGTTCCCACCACCAACCCTAACCCTGGCAACCATTGATCTATTGCCCACCACTATACTTTTGAAATTTTGAGTATGATATACAAGTGGAATCATACAGTAAATAACATTTTGAGATTAGGTTTAACTTTTTTTTCCCCACTGAACTTTATGCCTAATGGGCATAAAGATGAAAATTAGTGATTCAGCTAAATTTTATTGCTTTTTACTGCTGAGTGATAGTCCACTTTTCAGATATACTGCTGTTTTTTTTTTTTTTATTCACTTACTCTTTAAATGTCACTTGTAATTTCCCCATAATTTGGTGATTATGAATATAGTTACTGCTCATACTCAAATTTAGAATTTTGTTTGAACTTATCTTCCCTTTACTTATAATACATATCTACAAGTAAGATTGCTGGGTGACATGTAAGTGCATTTGTAACACTCCAAGATGCAGGTTTTAATTCTACACTTATTCTGCTGCAAGCACTTCTTGATTAACTGATTGGGTTAAACATATTTTTATTTCATTTGTCACCCAGTGCCATATCTTTAAGATCCATAGATATTGTTATGCATTTATCTCATTCATATTAAGATTATTTCTTTTTATTGCTGCATGGTATCACAAGGAAGCTTTTGACTTCAAATATTACCCAAATTAGTCATGTTGTAAAGTAATGTTTCTTTGGAAATCTATATGCCATATAAATAATTTGTTTATTGGGTTTTAGTTTCAGGTTACTAGATTTTCTTAATGTATTATGAAGCTTTATTCCATCTGGGTTTGTTTTATGGTTTTACGTACTTTAAAAGCAGTGTCAAGTGCTAACAACACATGTAAACTCAAACCCAGGCCATGCATACAATAGATTTCTGTGCTGACCCTCCCCGCCCCCCCAGCACCCAGCGTTCTCAATAGCAGAGATGAGCACCCAAGAATGGAATAGTTCATTGACTAGTCTCTTTTGGTAGTTAATTATTAAAACAGCTGATTTTGGGATTTATTGACCCCCATGGGCAAAGAACAGTAGCAAGTAACCTAGATGCAGAATTACCATTAAAAGGAACCCAGACAAATTTGTTACAGGCTCCAAATATATGATGTTCACAAAGGACCAAAGGCTTCAAGTACATGATGTTCACAAAGGGCATAGTATAGTCCTTCAGACACACAAAGGATCATTTCTTGATAAAACTTGCTTATATGGAAATGTGTTATTATTTAGTTCACAGGCTATTAGTATAATTATATTCACATAAGAATCAAAACTTCATGCCATTTGATTATTTTAATAAATACTTAAAATTCTGGAACACAAAAAATAGAAGGCTAGTATGTTTGGTGATTATAGGGAGTTAGGAACAGAGAGAGCATCCCAAGAATACTACTGACATTTCTATCAAATTAAACTTGAATGTATATTGCAATAACCCAGAAAGGAGGTTAAAACACAAAGATAAATCCTTTCCCCAGTTTCTGATAGACAGGTCAGAGATAGAGAATTTGAATTTTCTGATTTTGAAACCACATGTTTATAGTCTCGCTTATAGATGTAGAGATCAGAACTTAGCCCTGAGTCCCAATCATGCCTGAGTAATCCTGTTTCAGCTTTTGAGACTTGTTTTAGTCCTTGAGATTTAATATATATACTCAATGATGACCTTAATAAATGCACTTGTGACATAATTTATCTTCTGGTGGCATTTACTGCTGTTTCCTTACATAGTCACTTTATAGAGATTACCAAAACATGAACTCCAACATTCTAGGCCATTCACTACTCACAGTCAGTCATTGCTCCTAAGTAATGCTTGAACTTTCTTGTTGTTTACTGTGTTCTGTAAGTGATGTCAGAAAGATGGCTTTGACCTTTGCATACTAAAGGAATAATAAAATTAACAAGTAGAGATGTGTTAAAACAGCTTTATAGAAACTCTGAAAATCAGCTGAAGTTCTGAAGCAACCAGTGAGCTGCCAATCAAGAAATATTCACATTGAAAATGATGGGAAATTTCATGGCATTTCCACTCATCCTTGCTTCTCCTTCTTGCTATCACAATCCAACATGGTTTGGGGAAAGAACACTATAGAACAAAGAGTAGACCAAGATTGCAATGTTCTAAATCTGTGTTTGGCACAGCCCAATGTATTAGTCTCTGTGTTGCCTAACATGGGTTCAGCTAAAAGAATCACAGCACAGATTTCAGGATAACACAAGACATGGGAGGTAGTGGTTATGGCTCAAGAAAACTAGAAGAAAGTATAGACTTGCATGTGCATGCAATAAGAAATTACTATTGAAGAATTAATTAGAAGAGTTAAGGTTTTGAGAAAAAGCAGGGGTGAGACTCTAAGGGCAATTAGGGTATCAAAAAATAGCTACATAGACAGTAGAGTCAAAGAATAAAAAGTACATGCACAATCTCAGGATCAATGTTATTAGAAAAACTGAGTTACTTAGGCCCATTTTTCCCTCTTGTGGATAGCCTCTACATCTATTAATTGCTGCTTTGTTTTTGTCCCAGATTGCATAACCACATGTGATGTCATATTGATGCAAAAAGGCTGGCAAGCACAGAATATTTACATTTGTGGATACTTGAACCAAAAAGAGATTGAGAAAGCATAAAGGAGAGAAACCAGATGAAACCAGAGAGAACATAGAGAAGGCTGAGGTGCAAAGCTGGGTTGCTGTCTGCATCCCAGCTACCCTGCCTTCTATTTCAGACTCCCTGTCTAATTGTCTACCTGTGTGTCTGGTTTTCTAATTCAGCATTAAAGTCCTGTCAAATTTACTGAAGGTTCAAGATTCTTTTCTTTTTGCCAGAATCAGCCATGAACCTGACTTGCCTGGGATGATGGTACAACAGATGTATACCCAGGAAAGATCTAAGATGAGCTTTAGCCTTCACGTTGGACTGATTACTAAAGGTCTCTCATATTTTGACTCCTGTATGGAGTCAGCTTGCAAAGTCAAAGAGGTGACTGTTTTTCAATGCCATTTTATTTTTACAAAAGTATTAATTTTGCCAAGAAACAACAATGCGTTCCATTGAAAGGAACAATAGAAATCATTCATGAAGAACAAAGGTATTTGACTTACTAGATAAAGATTTTAAAACACTTATCTTCTATAGGCTCAAAGAACTAAAGGAAACATGGGTAAGTAACTAAAAGAAACCAGGAAAATAATACATAAACAAAATGAAAACAGCAATATAGACATTACAAATGAAGACAAAAGTACATCTAAAGTTTGAATAATTTAATGGCTGGGTTAAAAAACTCACTACAGAGTCAAGAGTTGATTCAAATACATAGAATTAGCAAACTTGAAATCAGGACGCTTAAAATGAGAAATAAAAATCCTGAGAAATAAAAAGAAAAAAGAATTAAGTAAGATGAACAGAGTCTGAGAGATTTATAAAACAACATCAAATGGAACAACATACACTCTGTTTTTACTCGAGAATGTCATTTTATGACCTTCTTTGGGACATTGATGCTATACTCTGGAAAAAGTAGACTGCTAGAACACAAGGATTAACCTTCCTTATTCCAATAACAAAGATGACCTTTCCCTTGAAACTGACATAGCAAAAATTCAAACTATAGAAATTGAAATGTGAACCTTTCTAAGACTTGGTTTATATCATCTCCAAACTATACTAGTATTTTGATTGCAAAGTTGTGTCTCATTTTCTCCTACTAGAGTTAACTATGTGAATTTGGCAATTGGTGTCTTATTTGTTCTGGCTAAAAGGTCAGGCAGATTTATTTTTCTCCATCTAAAATGTCACAAAAGTCAAAGTTATTATAGGGAACATTTGTTTCTACACTGATATTTTGCTGAGTTCCATCTCAAATATGATTCTTTCTGACTTAAGAATATTAATGAAGTTTGAGGCAAATGTTGAAAAGATACTATGCTACATTTATATTTACTAAAGGACACAGATATTATTTAATTGCAAGATCTTGTTCAAGAATGACTTCAGGAAAGCAGAGCCTTGAAGCAATTAAACTTATAATTAAACTTATAAACTCAGTTATCATGCAGTCGAAGATTTATTTTGATTCTAATTTGACCTTGTGCCATCTCCAGCAATAAATTAATATTAATGTTTCTTAGAATTCAAAAAGGAAATTTCCCTTAAGATGGCACTTGACCCATTTGTGTACTTTATAATACCAACTGCCATTTATCCTCTTGATAGGAGGTAAATATAGAAGCTTTTAAAGCAAGAAGTAGATATTTTTCTAAATAAGGAAGAAAATAGCAACTTCAATAAAAATGATATAAAGGTCACTTCGAGTCAAACTTTGAAGTAAGTCAAGGTTCTTCTGACTGCCTGACTCCCATCATTCAGGAGCTTAGTAATAGTGTTTTGGTTTCTGGACAGGTTGGTCAAATCATTTTGGCAAGATATGATCGAACCTGTTTCAATCACACCATGAACTTAACTGATGGTTTTCTTTTCCCAAGGCTACTGGTGTCTTTGTTCTTACCTCTTGTAATGATTCCAAGCTTGCAGACACAAGTGAGATTAGCTTCCTCTTTCTCAAGTAAGCTCAACTATAATTTTGCATCCAGTGTACGCAACTCAATATTCACTTAAATTTTACAGCGTTCAAAACCAGTAGAGAGGAAGATTGTGTAGTATATCTCATAACCTAGAGAGATTTGATTTATGATCTTATTGATGAACCACACAATCACTGCAAAACTCTTCATTTACAAGAGGAAAACAGTAATTCAGATCTTGCTTTATTATTGCAAGGATTGCAAGTAATAAATGACAAGTACTCCTGACAAGGTCTGGTACAATAGGTAATAAATACTGGTTGTTATTATCACTAATATTCCCATCAAGGTATAAGTAGCCTGGACAATGCAATGGACCATGAACCAGGTCTGTCTATTACAGTGGTCTTTCTTCTATGTTTATCTTCCTAAATATCATTCACATCAGTTTAGTCAGCAACTCAGCTCTATTAATGATTTCTAATGACTAAGAATCAAGTCCAAAATGTTTGGTTGGGAAATCTACTTGCTATGCAATTTTACTCAATTCAAACTTCAACCTTATCTTTACACTCTGGCACACTTATGATTCTGATTTGAAATTTATCATAATCTACCATGTAAAATAATCCCTTATCCTTCTAAACAAGACTTATCTCTCCAAGTATATATGAATTCCTTAGAGTGGAATTAGCATGTCTTATTCTTTTGTAGAAATTTCCTTACAGAACCTATTTGTATGGTGTCTCTTACAGAGAAACCTCTAAAAGCTGTTTCTGACAGTGATGAGATTGTAGTCCAGAAAGACAGGCAAGTATGTATAACAATGAAAATGAAAATGAACAATATTTTAGTCACTATCATTTTTGTAGTTTGTCACCTCTTCTTGAATCCTTTTGAAACTAATTAAAAAAGAAAAATATTTAAATTTGACATAAAGGATAGTTTATATATAGCTTTTCTTACTGTTTCAAAGTTCTAATATTTTTAACCATTTTATTTATATTAAAACTCAAAGGAGAACTTTTTTCATCTTAAAGTTAAAAAGAACAGGGTACATTTGTAACTCATGTCTATACAGTCAGCGGATGTTTGAGACAGAAATTAGAGCTTTCTACTGCTTACCTACATACTCAAAATAGCGATTACAGAAAGAATTCCTCAGATCAGGAAGATCTGGAAGCAAATTCAATGCATATCTTAGTGTATATAGGACATGTATATGTACACACAAACTTAGTCCATTAAACTAAAGATCAAATGAATAGGAAGTTTCATTACAGCATTTTTTTGGTCTTGTTTTTTGACTATAACATAGCAACACTAAAATTTTCCAAGTATACTATTTTCTTATGACTGCTAAACAGAACATAATTAAACTGTGCTTCATATATTTCCATTTGATCAATATTTACTTAATTTCTTCCCAAATGTCTTAATTTGTATTTACTTTGCATCTATTTTGTGGTACATAAAATATGTGGTATATATTTTGAAATATACATAAAGGAAATAGAAAACTTAGTTTTAACCCTCAAGAGTATTATTTCTTATTAGACAGATATATATTAATGAATGACCCTATAGAATCATGTGCTGATAAGGGTGGTAAGATATTTATAATAGAGGTCCAGTTAGAAGACTTTAAAGTGTGATATGGTGAGGGAAAGCTTCATGAGATTGTGAAAGGTAGTGATAAAAGAAGTTTTGTCGTAGACCTTGTTGAGTGTAAATTATGGTACTAACTTCCTTGCCATGTGAACTTAGAAAAGGCCCCTGGTCTCAATCTCCTCCCATGCAAATCAGGCATAAACAGCCACTTCATCAGGGTATTTCTCACATGTGGTCTAACATATGTAAGAACTCAATAAACACTAGTTTTCTCCCCCCCACATTGAGTTAGGTCATAGTAAAATGTACTAAGTAGTTATGCATTTAGTACAACACTAAGTGAACTTCAAAGCCAGAGGAAAATGTCATGATTTTTAACAAAGAGCACAGACCAATTTAAGCTGCAGAGGCACCAGGCTATGGAGAGGAATAGACTGGTGCAGTAGTGTGGACACCTTGAGGAATTTGAATTTGAACTAGGAGTCATTCAATAGAACCTGAGTTCTTAAAGAGTTTTCTATACTAAGTTCAGATTACTATTATTTCTTGTCTCAGTTTGAGACTATTTACTCTCATTAAATTATTTTGACATCTGAAATAGTAGAGGTAGGAGCTGCTGAAAAAAATTGAAAATAGATTAGGCAGCACAAATTTAGTGGTCCATGCAGATAAGATTAGAATTATCTTTGTATCATAAGGAGGAGATGAAATAGCCTGATAGTCAGATGAGAGAACACAGATTTGAGAGGTATTTAAAAATTGTCATATTTAAATGACAATTTGGGTAAAGAGGACTGTGAGAAAGAGGAGGTATTCAAAATGACACCTAGGTGCCTACACAGCTGGGGTGGTGATGTTGCCTTTAACTGAAAGAGTTCTAATTTGAAATAAGCAAATGCTACAACACTGCATGTCAAAAGATAAGCTTTAGACATTGAAGCACGTTTGTACTGTTCAAATGTAGATATCAGGTAGGTAGTTTCATATTTATACTTGAACTAGAGCAGTGTTTTCAACGGGAACATCTCTCAGGGAGACAATTTTGCTTTCATTGTTCAAGTATGGTGGTGCCCAGAGATCAGAGATGCAGCAAAATATCTTACATACACACATACATACACACACACAGGATATTTAGCTCCAGTTAAATATTGTGAATATCAAAGGTGCTAAAGTTTTTTTTTATCTTCAAGAAATAAGGCAGATCTTCTGATTCAGTGTACAGACAGTCCCATCCCCAACTTACTAAGGTTTCACTTACTGATTTTTCTGTGGAAGCATACACATTCAATAGGGAACAGATTTTGAATCTTGAGTTTTAAATTTTCACTTTTTCCCAGGCTAGTGACACATGATAACAATACTCTCCTGTGATACCAGGCAACAGTAGCAAACCATGTCTCCCAATCAGGCATGGAATCACAGGGGTAAACGAATCATGCTTTACAGATGGTTTTTCATTTTCAGTACTGTATTCAATAAATTAGATGACATAAACAACACTTTACTATAAAGCATGCTTTGCGCTGGTTTTGCCTCACACACGACACGTGCCAGTGTTCCACTCTCACTGGGGAAAGTAGGCTAAGTTATGATATTCAGTAGGGTGGACCTATATAAATCATCTTCATCTTGTCATATTTTCAACCTATGATGGGCTTATCCTGAAGACGATATATATGAACCTAACATCTCAGGCTGTGCTTGCTGTTAACATACTGCAGTAACATATTGCAAAAGAATATAGTAAAGGTTTTGAGGACCAAACTAATAGTTAAGCCAAATCTTAAATTAACCTCTAGGTGGTGCCTGCACAGGACAGGACAGTTGCAAAATGTAGCCAAAAAAAAGTAAACAAAAAAAAGTAAAAAAAAAAGTAAACAAAGATTTTAATGATGAATTGTAATTAAGTGAATTATCCAAAGAAATTAAGATATAATTGTCATCTGAAGAAATGGATTTATTTTCTCTTAAAAGGATAATCAAACAAATATTAATATACTTCAGAGGATAATAACATGATCCATTACATAATATTGGCATAATTCAAAATTATATGAAACATAAAAACCAGGAAAATGTGACCAATTCTTTAGGAAAAAAAAAAAAAAACAGGGAATATCAATTTTGAAATATCAAGATGTTGGAATTATCAAAACAATTAAAATGGTTATTATAACAATAATTGCTCTATAAAATCAAAACAAATACACTTAGCTAAATGGAGACATAGATGTTTTCCATAGTGAAATAAAAGATGCAATGAATTAAACAGAAACATTAAATTTAAAGTATATATATATATAAAATGAAATTTAAAAATCATTTAAATTTAATAGTGGGACAGTAGCCACTGTTTACAGTAAAGAGTCAGTGAACTCAAAGAAGATCAATATAGATTATTAATTTGAAAAACACAGACAAAATAGGATGGAAAATATAAGACAGAAACATAGAGAATTTTGATGGCAGGCTATAGTCAACTTTGTGGTAGCATGCTGTTGTGATATATCTCTGAAGAACTAAAAAGCTTTTACTCTTGAAACATATACAATGTTGTAAACCAATGTTACTTTAATTGAAAAAAAAAGGTAAATATTTCAATTTTGAAGAATGTGGAGGTAATTTAAAATAGTCCTTTTGGATATAGAGAATAAGTTTATCAAAGGAACAGAATAGTAACAAGTAATACTGCAGAGAATGTGAGGTGGGTGAGCATGAATTTCTAATGGCACTAATATGTCTTGTTAGAGCCACTCCAGCAGTACTCAGTGGGACTCAGTCGCTTTAGTTCAGCTGGAGAGGTGAATTCAGTTAGAACTGGGATTTTGTCAGGTATGTGTGATGGAAAGAATATTTCAAGATTTTAAAATCATATTGACAACAGAATGATCATTCTTTCATTTAAGAAGGTTGTGGTTTACTTAAATTTAGAAATACATATAAATCAACAACTATGACAGGAGACTAGTCTTGGAGAGATAAAGCAGGAAATGTTACTATGGGTGAGGGGATCATGTCTGATATTATATAAGGGACTACTATTAAGTTTGACTACATTAACTATTATTAAGCAGATTAACAGTGTAAGGGAAGATGGAATCAGGCACAAGTATGTGGAGATGCAATAAAAGGCTATATCTAAAAAAATCAGAATTTTCATCAGACCTGATTTATTATTCTTAACATTCAAATAAAACATTATTTTTTTTTTTGTGAAAAGAGATCTAACCACTGTGAGTTTCATAGTCCTTATGCAAAGATCCCTCCTCCTTCCTCTCTTCCAAAACTCTCAACTTCTACTCAGAACTGGTGACTCCAAGTACGCACTTTGGTTCTGCAGCAGTTGCCTATTTTTGATAGTTTTTGATAGTAATTTACATTGATGTCAAATATCTTCCATCATTCAGGATAATTAGTGAAGGGGTGTGTAAACGCATTGACTCCAGCATATTATTAAGGCAAGTCCAAGTCTCAGCGGGAAAGTTTGTGCCAAGCATATGGCCAAGCATATTAGAGTGCTCCTTTGTTGTTTTGCACTGATAAACACTGCTTTTCCACTGATTGTTTTTCAGATCAATATATAATAACATTTCCCAGCTAGCAAAGTCTGGTCTAACCCATTGCAATATACCAGCAACTGGGTTTTCTGTCCTTTCATTCTGCAAGAGATGGCACCACGAGATTAAGTATACAAGTGAAAGGACAGAAGATGTCAGTTTCATCTTTTTTGCAAGAGATGGGGGGTGGATCATAATAACTGCTTTTAAAGCCCACCTTTATTTTACTTCTTCAATTAATACTGTCTTCTCTTGACCACATTGTTTAGCTGCAATCTATCAATTATGGGTAGCACAATTTTATAGACAGTAATTTCATTTTTACCATGGCCTGACTAGAAAAAACTGGAAGACATTATTCTTTATCTCTAAGTAACTTTTTAAATCTGTAATAGGTATTACAGCATTTAGCATGATATGCAGCAATTCCACAGTTAAGTGGTCTATGTTGTCTTCTCCAGTAGATGGCTGAATCCTTAACAGAAGGGATCACGACTAATTCATCTCTACAGACCAGGAGTTCATATGTCAGCTTCTTCTTCATCAATTAATGTAAAACTTATTTTTTGAAATTAAAAAGTCATTCTTTATAAAAAACATAAATTGGTAAGTGATTATTTTCATATTTTTACTCTTACAACACAGTGTTCACTCGGGGCCAATTGAAACATTGTTGGCGAATAAAATCATTTGTCAATTTTAAACTACAAACCTCTTGGTGTCCTTCAGTGCATCTCTATAAGAGTGGTATATTCCTTATTTAAGTGAATTTACATGTATTTCATGACATGTTAATGGTCATGGAACAAAGCTTTTGATGTTCTGTGGTAAATGATTTAAAATTCACCAAAGAACCACAAATTGAAAAATGTAATTTACCTCTCATATTAAGTAAAAATTTGCAAGTCTGGATTTTACTTTTCTTCTGAATTTTTCTTAGGAAAAATTCACAGAAAAAATATGAGTTTCTTTGATCTAACTTGATTATGAATTTGTCCTAGTGTATTTCTTCTCTCTCTCTTATGAAGTAACACAGGTCACAGTGACCTTAATATTTTTATAGAAAAATCAGATGCAGAAAGACCAAGCTGTCACAGAAACAGAAAAATGAACAAGTCAGACAATTTACAATTTCTTGAGAGGCACAGCTCTCAGCTCTCCTGTTTCGATAATATGTACTATACAAGAACAACTCCTATCCTATAATTTTAATATTGAGACTAAGTTTTATTATTCCCAAATGCTCTTTCTCTTGTGGCTCTATGGTGCTCTGTTACATCTGATAGTAGAGAAACTTGCAACAATGCTTTTCTTGCTAAGTGGGAAGTACTTTCTTGTGTGAAACACTGGCAGTAAGATTAGGTGTCTGATGGGAGTAGACATGTTATTACTAGGGGAATGTTGCATGTGTATGCTTCCTTTTTGAATACAAGTGATTTCAAGTCAGAACAGTTCTATATTCATCTTTGCATCCCAAATCCAAAACAACACTCAGCATGTATAGGTTCTTAATAAATGTTTCCAGATGGCAAGCATAAATCTCATATTTCTGAGATTTTTCACTTCACAAAAAGGCAAAATTACACTTTGCCTACTCATAATTTGGGGAGGTGCAGTGGAGAGACATTTTTGCTTGACGTTTGGGGTTGGACCAAACTGAAAGAAAAAGCAGAGGGGGCGCTGAAGTCGACTTGTTTACTTATGCCATTCTAGTCTTCTGCATATCCCAGTTGATAACAAGTGATCAATAAACACTTGTTGATATTAGTAGAATTACTTAATTGCATTTTTAATTTACTCATGAACAGTGTTATTGATGGTTAGGATATTAGAATACTACTTTTGGCTTCATCAGTTTCAGGATTAGCTATTCTCTTCAGACCCATTTGTCATGATTTGAATAAGATGGGATAGATGGGTCACTGGTTCAGGCTAGTATGGTCAACATTTTAGGAAGATGTTCACAAAATAGAAGATCTTCTTGGCTGTCTTCCAGCTCCAAACCTAAAATGATCCAATGTTAGCAGAGACATAAATCCAAGTCAATAATGGAGACTACTTAGCATTGAAGTAGTTTTGCAGTGATTTTAGATTGACCCTGAACATTGTAAATGGGATTATTACTCAGTCCCTGTGAATAAATTATATCTGGAACTACATTTTCAGGAAATGATTCCTACCTGCTTGTTTTTTTTCTAGATTCTTTGACTGCATCTAAATCATACTCATCACCCTGGGGTTCAAGATCTTTTCTGAAACAGTTCCTGTGGCCAAGATCTGCTAGTTTTTTAATACTTTGTCATCAGTCAGATCTGCCTTCTTTAGTGGTGACTTCCATTTTGTCTTCCAAATATCATATTTTCATTATCACCTGATGCTCAGTTGTTCACAGTGGTCCACAGCAGTGGGGTGACTGGAAATGAAGACTTCTGTCTCTTTCTGTGCCCAGCATTGATGAGTCAAGGATTGATGAGGTTTGTGTCTATCTTGATCACTGAATATATGGTTAGAGCTGGCCCTTAACAAACTCTGAGCAGAAAACTCCAAAGTACCATTTCTTACCCATAGATACCAGAGTATACATAATAGTTAGCATGGGAATACTATACAACATTAACCCTGCTTTCTTAAATGTGGCATATATTATTTATCACTAAAATGGAATAATGAAGAGATGTTTTTTGAACCTTACTCAAAGGATTTAGACTAAAACTCCAGACTCACAGAGACATAATAAAACTGAGGTTAGAAAATGATAGCTAGTTGAATTGGATTTTCTGGTTTATCTGTGATAACTTTTTCAGAGACATCTAGAAGTACAACAAACTAATTATATGCTTTTAGATATGTAAGCAATTATGTTGGTCACTCATTACCTATTATAGCATGCCAAGTAATTCATAGAAATATTTGATATGACATATTATAAAATCTTGGAGAAATGAGCAAGCTAACAATTACTTAAGTTTTGTTTCTTTTCCCCTAGCTTGCAAACTTCCCAAATAAACACTTTCATATACTTTGGCATAACAGATGTGTTCTTAGAGGTAGTGGAGGTGGTAGAATTGGTGGGAATATCTATGAATGGGTAGAGGAGAATAGTAGGAGAGAAAATGAAAATTAATATTTAAACACGTGGGTTTAGCTTTGTTTATTCTCATTATATATTGCACCAGTTTGACCTGTATGAAATAAGAAAAACAGCTATTTTAGAGTGGAGGAACAAAAATCACAAGTGTTTTACTAAGATGACTTCAGAGAGTGGGGACCAGCTGGAGCGGGTGGGAAAGGGAGGTGGTGGGTGACCCCCAGGGACTGAAATGATGTGAAATATATATAAATAAATTTTTAAAAATTAAAAAAAAGAAAGTTTGTACGACAACCTCCTTACATGAAGTAATTGAGGAGAGAGAGACATATCAAAAGTAAAATTCAGAACTGTGGTGCTTACTGCCAGAGTAAAATCCAGCTCTCTGGCAGTTTCTGCAGATTCCTTCCCTGCCATGTTAGATACTTATAGTGCTCTCTCTCTCTATGTGTGTGTGTGTGTGTGTACACGTGAATGTATATATATGAATGTGTTCATATTATATATTACATGTAACATTACATATATATCCCCAAATGCTATTTCTGGTGTGTGTATATATGTATGTGTGTGTGCATGTGTGTGTTTGTATTTGGATTCCTTACTCCTTGAGAAATTAGATTAAGCTTACTGACAAATTGCTGAACTTGGGGTAAATAAAATGCTTAGTATCCTGAGTTCTATGCTGGACAAACAGTGAGTCAAATTCAAGGGCAATTGGTCTTATGGGAAAAGAAAGGACATGAGAAAAGGGGGAAAATGTAAATGATATAACTAAGGCTAGAAAATAAGTGATGCTTAAATTAGGAATTTTTAAATGTTAAAAGCAGGTGCTTTAGATAAACAAAATTCTGAAGAAATCTGATGAATTACACACAGAGCAGCAGCCAGCACAAATTCAAGCCTTCCTGAGGCAATCATTTCATTGGAGACATTGGTAAGAGTCTTAATTGCTCAAGTCCCTTTCGCACATCAGGAAAGAAAGACAAGTCCTTAGCTATTACAAGCAATGTGAATCAATCTCAGGCTATTTTTAACAAGGGCTACATAGTCATTTCCAAATTTTTTTAAGTCATAGAAAGTAAATGTTTATTAAAAGCTTCCCAGCTAACAATTCCTTTCAATTAGTATTCCCCTTAAGATCTCATATCCGTTTTTTATTCCCTTAGGAACCATTTTAGCTGCAATCTGCACTTAATATTGAATCTGCACCAGTGAAATTCATTAGAAACAGAGAGTATACGATTTCCTTCATGCTTCCATTCTTTAAATTCAATGCAAATCACTCTGCCTTTGAGTCTTAACAAATACATTCCAAGGATAAAATAGGGATGGGTAGAAAGAAGCAGGTCAGAGGAACTAAAAAAGTGAAAAAGGAAGGATTTGGTATGCAGATGAGTTAGCTGCAGTATGTGAGGATGAGGTGGCACAGAGCAGAGGAATGGATAAAAAGAAATAAGGAAGAATGGGGTACCCAAGTGGGTTAGCTGTTATACAGGGAAACTGCTTTTTGTAAGTCATATTTCTAAGTCAAAATCGATGTGATTTTCATCTAATATTATGTATTAATAATCAATCTCCTTAGCAGAGTTTCAGTTATAAACAGATTTGTGTCATAATGGATTTTGATAAAAAGATTTATCTGGGCAAACCATGCCTTTAATCCTGAATCAAAATTATAGTTATACCCAAAATCAGCAGTGGCCTCTTGACCTTTGGCAGACCCAATCAGTGCTCACCTGGATATGCAGAGGTCTTGCAACCGCACACACGATTCTGCCAGCACCCTCCCACTCTAGCAGAAGCTTTGCAGCTTTCTGCATGATCTTGCCAGTGCTCACCAAGACCAGTAAAACTCCAAACCTGCATAATGGAGAGTGGCAGAAAGGCAAGGAGAATCATAATCTCCCAGTAGCCAGCATCCAGTAGTTTTGCGAGCTTCCATGTGACCCCGCCAGTATCCATCCTAACATACAGAGGCCTTGTGATCTCCCATGAGATCCCTACTAGCACTCATATACAGATGTGTGAGACTTTGGACATGCATCAGGGAGTTGTCTAGAATGACCACAGTCCTCACAAACCTGTGAGATCCAGCCACATTCTTTCCAAGGTAAGTGAGACCACTGACTAGAAAGGGGGGAAAAGTTGTGCCAAAAGGAAAACTTATGTTAAAGCAGCTAGAATCCAAAGCCAGTAATTAGCAGAAAGAAGAACCAAACAAATGGCAACCTGTGTCCTCAAGAAGAAAGTACAACACAGAGAGAGAACAAATCTCCGGAACCTGAATTCTCAGACATGAAAGGTATGTTCTCCTTATCAGACACAGAATTTAGAATTGCAATGATAAAGGAATACAAAGAAATGGAAGAGAATTCAGAAAAACCAATGAATGCCCTTAGAAAGGACATTAATGAAATACAGAAAAAGAAACTCTAAGATACAAATGTAGTTTCAGGTCTTTGAAAGAGAAAACATGAAAAGAAAAACTCATGGGAAAAAGTCATGAGGTACAACAGATGCAGTGGCACAATGAGTTACTGTACTGAAGATGCAGATGTACAAAGAACACAAGTAGAGAAGGAAAGAGAGAAATGAAGTAAAATAAAAAAAAAACCAAACAAACACCCAGCAACTATCCAATTCAAAAGAAAAGGCAACATAAAACTAATGGGAATACGAGAGAGGGAGGGAGGAAAGGAGAGAGAGAAACAGAGAGCGAGAGACAGACAGACAGGCAGAGAGAGAGAAACAGAATATGTATTCAAGAAATAATGGAGGAAAACTTCCTGAACCTAGACAAAAGAATAAATGTAAAAATCCAGGAAACCAAAAGAACTCCAACTCCTAGATAAAATGGGTACAACAGCAAGACATGTAGTAATGAAATTTCTAATAATTGAGGACAAAATATTGAAGCCCGCAAGGGAGAAGAGACAAATAACCTAAAAGATACCCTAAAAGATAAAGTTAACATCAGACTTCTCTGAAGAAGCACTATAAGTAAATAGAGACAGGAATGAGGGGTTGATCCACATACTTAAAAAGAGAAACTGCCAACCAAGAGTACTCTATAACCTGTCAGCCTCTCCTCAGGGATGAGGGAGGAATATAGATCTTTTTAGAAACTCAAGAAGTTTGGAGACCTTAAGTCTCCCCTTCAAGAAATATTGAAAGAAGCTGACACATCAAAATTGAAAAGAAGAATACACATAAGGCTGAATAAGGAAATAAATGACTCAAAAAAATCAAGAATAAAATGACAGTAATTATCACATATCAATGATCAGTTTAAACGTAAATGAACTGAGTTCACCAATTAAGGAACACATGTTATCTAGCTGAATAAGAAAATAGACCCAACCTTCTGCTGTGTCCATTTGAAATATTTAATATAAATTTAATAAAATTTATATAAATAAAACTGAAATACTGTATTTAATATTTCACATTTAATATTCAATAACATTACTATTTAATATAAAATCAAGAAATTAAAAAAATAATTAAAACATTTATTCAGCTATTATTTACTATTAATTTTCATTTTAATATTTAATAATATTAATATGACACTTTCAATGTAAATGGACTGATTTTACCTATTAAAGACATCCATTATTTCATTGGATCAGAAAACAGAACCAACTATCTGCTGTCTCCACCTGTAATATTTAATATTATTGAAACAGCAATGTTATTTTAGCACTGTTTGCAATAGCCAAGATACGAAAACAACCTAAATGCTCCAAAACAGATGAAAAGATCTGGGAGATGTGGTATATAGACACAATGGGACACTACTTAGAAATCAAAAAAAGATAAAGCTGTGCTATTTATGGTAACATGGATGGACCTTAAAGGGATAGTGCTAAGTGAAGTAAGTCAGAAGAAGAAAGAGAAATACTGGAGGATGTCACTAAGATATGGAATATATTGTAACTAAACTAATAGATGAAGACCAGCTTAAAAATTAACCTTTAATAGCTGACTATAGTACTGAAGTACCAAGGCACAGGCATGTGTGTGTGTGTGTGTGTGTATACGTGTGTGTGGAATGGGATTAATAACAAAGGAAAAACCGTGGTGGATTATGGGTGGGTTAGAGATAGGTGGACTATGGTGGTAATATGATGGAGTGATCCCAACATTGCCTCAATTAAAAATAAGATATTTTAAAGGTATTTTTGTTCTAGGCACAATCCAATCCACTCATGGATTGTGGATGGAGCAGGGCAAAATTGGAGCTTGTGGGTTACTGTTTCCTTCTTCAAAGCCAGAGAATTGGTTTCAGTAGAAAAGATAGGGAAAATTTGATGTTTGGGTAGAGAATATTCCTCAGCATTCCAGATTTCCAAAACTAAGAGAAGATGCTTGTAAAGGTGCTTTAGATCATAGAATTTAAACATGAGCTATAGTTATTATGGTGGGGTCCACATAAAATGGTTCATCTGTGTTGGGGGAACTCTTAATACATTAAAGTCTCTGTTAATTCAAATGATCATTTGAATGACTTCTTTATTTTCTAGCTGATTGTTTCAGCTTCATGTAGTCAACAGCTAAGGGCTAAGATCTCAGGATAGCAGGAACTTCACAGGGCTCATCAATGTTATCTCTTGTCTTTAGCTCAAATCACACTAAATCATGGTGATCTATGAAAATTTTAGGATTTTTCAGGGAGATGTGGTAGTTCTTGTGTAATGTTTTTAATCAATGACAATATTGAAAATATGGAAAACATTAAAAATCTGTTTCTTTACATGACTAAAATCACGTATTAACACTTTGATGGAAAGTTGGTAAAACACAACTCTTGAATTTCTGGACTAAAAGACATAAAGACAATATGAAACTCTTCTAATCTGATAGATCTGGAGTTCCTTCATAGGGTGGCACAGTCTTAGGTTGTGGTCACATGCAGGATGCGTGTCCAGAGGTCTCCTTTGAGAGTCGGTTAGATGTCCTTGCAAAACTCAATTGATCCTGCGATATTACCTGGCAAATGTTCAGTATTTTCAGTCTCTCTACAACTCTCTCTACTAAACAACCCTCCTTCCACACTTACCTCTTCAACTACAGTGTCTTCTCCACTGAGCTGGCACTGCAGAAGAACCTATCTTCCATCCTTGATCTGGTTTATTCTCACCATTTTATGAGTGGGAAAACTGAGGTTCAGAATATTAGAGGGCTCACACAGTAGATCTACAGGGGTGGAAGAGATGAACTCCTAGACTTTGGCAGGTTGTTACCCATTGCCTGCCTGCCCACCCTTCTTCTCTCCCTTCTCACTCCTCCCTCCTCCTTCAGAGGTAAAGGAGGGATATGAGGTTTATCAAAATAGGTGAAATTTTTCAAAGTATGTATTTTCTTACATATTTTCCACTGTAAACATTAGTAAAATGTAAGTAGATTGGCTAAATGATATAAATTTCACATCTTGTAGTCCCCAGGGTTCATTCCCCCCCCCCTTCCTGACCATTCCCACCCTGTCTTACCAACCCTCTCCAAGTTGTGTACTTCAGTTTGGTTGTTAGTTAGTTTTGAATGTACCTCATAGCTTTTTGTTTATTTTTCTTGTGTCCCATATATTAGTGAAACCATTTGATTTCTATCTTTTTCTTTCTGACTTGGTTTTGCTAATATGATTTCTTCTAAGTACATCCATGTTATAAAATCATCAAATTTGTCATTTTTAATTGATGAGTAATATTCCATTGTGTATATGTATCACATCTTTTTCATCCAGTTATCTGTTTTAGGACATTTGGATTGTTTCCATGTTCTTGCAATTATAAACAGTGCTGCAGTAAACATCTGGGTACAGGTGCCCCTTTGTACAAGCATTGAGGTCTCCTTTGAGTAGATTCCAAGAAGAGCAATTGCTGGGTCAAATGGTAGTTCCATTTCCATTAGTTTGAGGGTCCTCCACACTGCTTTCCATAATGGCTGAACCAGTTTACATTCCCACCAGCAGTGTAAAAGTGTTTTCTCTCCACATCCCCGCCAGCACTTATTGTTGTCATTTATTGGATTGTTTATTTTTAAGTATGACTTAATAGTACCTCATAAATACCATCATGACTGCATAACTTGCTATCACATTACACACAACTTTCTTTACCATATTTATATGGAGTGATTTGACTGTGAATCTTTACCATGTTCATGGTATTTAAATAATAAGTAGTAGCAGTGGCACTTTTAAAGGCAGAATACTTAATACTAAGATCAAAGTATGACAGTAAAAATTTTTACTGCTTAAAGAAAGATATTTCCATTTCAGAACCTTATAAAATGTAGGCAGTTCTTCAGTTTTGTATTAAACTCAGCAAAGGCAAATTTGACCACCAAAGGCATTTATGTGAACATGGTAGTTTCTCAAGAAGTTGAATGTTAGATCTAATGGTGCCCACCTACTGTTCTTCAAGGTTAGTGCCTCAGAGATGTGGGCATGGGTAGGAATAAAATCTCAGGAATTCTTCAATCCAAAGAAGGCCTATTAATACTAACAGATCTCTTGGGGTCAGAAGCTGCAAGTCTGGAGCTGGGAGGGAATTGGATTACCTCTGGCACAGGGAACAACATGGCTGACCTAAATTCAGAGTGTCTGTCTGCCAGGTTTTGGCATAAACTTGGCTCATAATTGGATTCACATTTTAAAATCTTAATTGCTATAATAATTGGGTCTGCCAAGTTCACCAGCCAGCCAAGGTCTTAGAAAAAAATTTAACCAAAGGATGGAATTTCCATCTGGTGTTGACTGAATCCAAAAATTATTTCTGCCACTGTTCCTCTTCGGATTCATTTTCTCAAGGGCTGACATTTGGAGCTCACCTAAAAATCATAAGTTAATGTCATCCTTGTTTGTTGTGACTGATGAAGATTAGTCTAGCCACTGGAAAGGGAGAAAAACTGCATCTTGAGTTTAAATGACAATGTTAGAATTACCCAGAGTTTTACAGAAACACTGAGCAAAATCCTTCCCTTCTATTCTAAGTAGTCATTCTGTATCGATGGGTTCCAAGAGGAATGACATTCTCACTCAGGAGCCTCCAGTATAAGGAGATCCAAATGGTCATCCAACTTGTCAAATCCCTAGAGGCAGTGGGTAGTCATACAGCCTAGAAGTTTCTTTTGCTATTCAGCACATTTCCCATTCTGTAGAGGAATGGCATTGAAGAGTTGGATTTACCCTCGTATTAATCTTCCTTTCTTTCATGCCAATGAGTTCACAGGGTATTTGACCAAACTGAGTAAGTAGACACCCCCATCTAGTGGCTTCAATAGTGCCCTGCTCTCTCTGAACATCCTGGGTCTCTTTTCTGCCCAAATATCATGTGTCTCTGCATAGTGTGTGCACTTATTTCTACTGGAGTCATAGAGTGTTCAAGAAACTGCCAAGAACAGTGTCTCCAAAACCCTAATGACAGTTGATCTTTCCCAAAGTAAATTTTTTGCAAATTAGCACTCCCTTCATTTCACCCATTACTGTCATGGTGTTCTCAGAATGGGTTGGACACTAGACCTGTACAAATCAATGTTACAGCTCCTTGCCAAATACTGTTTATCTTACCTGAAAATACTCCTCCTACTCAGGATAGGAATGTTGCAAAAAGAACACAATGTATATAGCAATTTCATTTCAATGAGTGAATTAGGGAATCTATCAAAGCACTAACAGACTGGAAATACATAATAATAACACTTTTTACTTTGAAGGGTTCTAGCTACCAAGGGAATTATGTATGCCATATATAAAGCACATGATTAAAACAGCAATTAAAATGCTATAAACCCAGAGAAAGGAAGGAGAATAATGTAACCAAGCAACTGTGTCATGTGAAGTTCTTTAAGGAAAAAAAATAATCAAACATTGTGTCTTGTTTAAAGTATCCAAATGACCCAAGGGAGAAGTGAGCCAAGTGATCCAAGGGACCCAAGGGACCCAAGGGAGTGACCCAAGGGAGAAGATCAGATGACTACTCAGAATTGTAATAATCTAAGTCCAGTGCTGCTCCTTCCTCTTGAGCCACCTCTAGGTTGAAGATGACAAAGGGGCTTTTAGGTGGTACTGACTATTGAGTTCTAGTGCTTGCAGATTTAGCCAAAGGACTTAATTCCTCAAAAGTGAAAGTATTTTTCATTTTCATTACAAATTAAGACTCATAAAATTCATGGAAAGAGAATACTTCTAAACAAGATTCTGATGGGAATTAATTACATTGATGATGGATTACATTGCATTAAGAAAGAATATTGGTATTCATGTCAAATTCCAGTGACCATAACCTAAAATGCTTGTGAAAATTTACTGTTTAAATCTCACCAGCAGTGCGAAATTGTGATTCTGCCATCAGGATCACTTAGGTGGCAGATATAATCACAATTGTGGTTTGATCAGCTTGATAAATGTGCAGAACAATTGTAATACTGCTATAATTGATTATATAAATAAATGAACAAACATTAAATTTATTACGTAGTCTCATGTAATGAGCCATGAAGAAGACAAAGGTTTTATTGTTTTTTGATAAAGTATGAATTATCGGTGTGATCTTTAACTAACTTGAGGAAACAGTGCAATAATCTCTAGCAAGAGAAATAGACAAAGGTAGCTTCCTCTGTTTATATAAATTTTTTTGATTTTTTTTCTATCAAAAAATACTGAGAGTGGGCACAGACAAAAACTTATTATATCCACACCTAAACGCCACAGAACAGGTTTTGAAGTGGCTACATTTGCAACTAAAAATCACAAGAGACTCAGGGCTGAAAGCATTTTGAAATAATTATCCTCATTTGACCATGAAATTAAATTGTGCTAGAACAGGCTGTTTCAGAGCAAATCTAAAAGAGAATCTACAGATTTAATTCAGTAGATGGTAGACTAGTCTGGACCACAAAATGAGGAAAATCCATAGCATTATTAACATAATCAACCATGGAAATTCCTGTGTTTAGTTGTTTCTTTTAAGCCTAAATTACAGTGACATTTTTAGTTGTTTTAGGTTCTGTATGAATTTCATTTTACCCTCCAGCATCCAAAGGATAAAAACAAATCTGAAACCCTCTGAGCACCAATTCCTTAAAAATGAGTCTATGTCCCCAGTGAATTTTTTCTCTGTAACCTGTGGATATAAATAGGGTATCATCTTACTGTAAATTAAGAAATTTGGATCTTCTCAGTCACTTCTTTTCTCTACCCAAACTGTGTGAGAACCCAGTACCCTACAAATTTACTCATGGGATTCATTTAAAGACCCCTTTCTCCTCACCTCTTAAAGGTCATCTTTAATCATTGCTCTGCCCCTTGGTCTTGCTTGTCATAGCAGCTTATTTTAATCATTTGCATGCTTTGATCTCTTTGCTGGTTGGATCAAGTGTACTTCTCACCACCTTTCAAGCTTACTTGGCTAATTCCTTCATTTACCCATGAAGGTCCTCCCAAAGCCCTTTTTGATCCCCAGAGGCTGAAACAAAATCATCTTCTCTGTGTTAGCAGTGCTGTGGGCTTAGTCATGTTTCTGTGTCCTTGCTTGTCATTCTCCCCAACTACATTGTAAATGCTGATAAGAGAGAGAGAAAGCTAATAACTCTACATTGCACATGTCAATATTCATTCAGTGTCCTCTTGGATTGTGTTTTCAATTTCAGGAACATCAGATCTCTGTGTACTCTCTTACTTCTTTAGCAGTTAATGCTTGCAACTTTTAACCAGAGGGTTGGTGTAAGGCAATAAATATTTGCCTTGCTGCCTAATACACAGGGTATAAGTGTGTACTGTTTTGAATTATGACAGATTGGTAGGTGATATAAATACCCTAGTTCCTGACCCCTGATGGAAATGATGGAAGTGATTAACATTATCTCTAGGGCTCTTCATTGGACTGCCCTTCAACAGCCTTCTGTAGGATTTTGATTGGCCTTTCTCTCTTCTCTGTCAAGTTCCCCACTATTCCTATTTCCCCTTTTCCTGGATATTCCAGCATACATCCTTTTTCATGACTGCTCAGGGTTTGCTTTTGGACAACACAACCTAAGAGATTCTTTACAAGTGCATATTCATGGTACAGAGACAGAATCAGCACAGATTACAAAATTTAGCCCTATTTTCTTTTTAATCCACAGCACTAATTTATAGACTTGAATTGCTTTTACTTTTTCTGCAGATGCTTTTACTTTTTCTGCAGGTGTGATTTCAAGTGAGCTTTCTTGCTAGGCTTTTGTTGACTTCTGATAGATGCCAAGATCTGGTCTTGGGAATAGAGGACAAGGTGGCCCCTGGAAGAGTTCAGTTGTCACTTTGAATGTTGGGTGGGGGGAAGACTGATTTATGCTTGTGGCTTTGCTTGTATTTCTCCTCTCTGGGAATCAGGATCTGAGATTTTGTAATCTCCATGCTGCCTGTGAACTTACAAAGTTAAGTGCCAGTCCTGAGGACAGGGAAGTGGCAGTTTTCCTTACCAGGGACACAGTCTGTGGGGAGCACCCCCGTGTCTCCATGCATGTTTCTTCTTTGTCAATGCTGTGTGTCCCCAGCATTGACACCTTTAGTTTTCCCCCTTCCAGGATCCTGGCTGACTTCTTCCTGTTGTTAGAACCCTTCATCTAGATTACAGGTAAGTATTTTCCTCCACCCACCTCCTGTTCAATGAAGCCTCACTCTCTTTTCTCCTCTCTTTCACAATCTGTGCTAGTCTACAAGGCCCAAGGAGATTTTCAATTTCCTTCCCAGCCAAGGGACTTGTGGTTATAGCAACCCTTTGCTCAGCCATTAACACTCTAAGGCAAGGAAGCTTCTCTTTCACTATCTAGGTTGCCAGTGTCTCCTAAGATATTTTAAATTCCAGTTTCATAGCTACTATTTAACAAATACAAGATATTCTATTCTCATTGCTACTTTTGGTATATTAGTGTTAAAATTAAAAGGTGTTATAGAAATTTTCACAGTATATTTTGTATTATTTTTGAAACTGCCATATAAAAGCCAGAATGTATTGTGGAGATAATAAATTATTTGCAATTTTTAGAAAAATTTTAAGTGTACACAAAATAACTATCATTTAATGATGAAATTATATATTTTCTCTATTCATGTTTGCTTTTTTTCTAGCAATACAATTAATATTTATAAGTTAGTTAATAGAAATTATCAACAAATCTAATGTCCTTTAAAAAGGAACTAAAAAAAATAGCATAAACTGAGCAAACAAGGTCCATGTCCCTATTACTGTGACTGATCATATCTGGGAGTAAAGAACATTTGGTCAGATGCTTCTTTAGAAGCATCTTAGGTTAGGGTTTGTTCATATATCCCAATGTAATTATACCCTTCTTAGAGAAAGAAGTAGTCACCAAAAATTATGGGTTTGAAAATTATGACAATTTTCCAAGTCATTACCTCATATCTATCACTTTTCTAAAATAGTAACCCTAGGCTTTGACCTGTAAGGATATACTTTTGCATCATATTAGATGACTGTCAGATTACATAAAAGACCTTGTGCAAAAACCTCAAAAATGTTGGATTCCAAATGCGAACATTGTAAATTGTTTCAAAGATAAGAGATCTTGTTCTATCCTCTGTCATATTTTGACTCTAAAAAAATAATGCATGCAAAAACAGCACCGTTTTCATCCATCTTGCCTCAGTTGAACCTTATATTTTCTGTCCCTTTTAATTTTAGCATCACTTTTAATTTAGTGCTATATTCTGTAATAGTTAATAAAATTATAATTCAGTGCTACTGTTCATTGAATCTGGTGTTTCCATGCTGAACTGGGTACCTTTCCTAAGGTTGTTTCCCAAGAACTACTTTATTACTGCATTTACTAGACTGTAAACGCAATGTACTGCAATGGTTTATTAATTTGTGCCAAACCCCATATCCCAATCTAGGAGACCTCATGTTCCTTGAAGTATTTAGTCACATGTCTAGAATGTTGGGTAGTATAACTTAAGTTTTCAAGAGTATTTTCTCTTGTTCAACAATCTTATTTGTCATTGCTATTTTAAGAAAAAAGATATACTTGTGGTTAAGCATCTTGTTCAAAGTCATATAACTGAATATCTGCACAGTAATATGAACTGGGACTTCTTCATAAATAATCATTGCTCTTTCTTCTATAATAGAATTATGTTCTTCCTTTTGAGCACTTACCTATAGTCATAAACACACTTTTTTGTTCAAAACAAAAGTCACAGCAGTATGAAAATTGATGATTTTATCTTAGCAGTCCAGCTTAATTTCCTCAATGTTAAGGACTCTTCAAATCTGCTTGATTTAAGCAATTTCTTTATATCTAAATCTGTTACTTTTATCTTCTGAACTCATCAGGAGCACAGAAATGACCTCTTATGTATACAACATTGATTCAATATTGTTAGTTACCTTGCTAAATTCTCAATGGGCTGTGGTCCTTATGATGAGCTTTTTGTGCTATCTGATTTGTTTTCTCCAGCTAGGGAAACTGTAGTAGAGTCTAAGTACATGGGTACAGAAAAAAAACAGGCCTTTATCAATGAGATATCTTGCTTATATTTTTTAAAAAAATTATTAAAGGCAACATAAGCTGTCTCCCAATAATCATTCCATGCTCTTTGCCTTAAATATAAGATGATTCAAAAGAGCTGATCATATGTCATTCAATCAGACTCCATTTTCAGTCCTCCCTAGCAGGAGCAGCAGCAGCAGCAGCAGCAGTAGTTATGTGATTAACATCAAAACAATGGAATGACAAGGGAAGTGATATGTGCAATATCTATTTCATTCATTAAAGGGAAAGAATTTACTCTCATCTTTGTTTCTTTTCTGTGTGCTAGATATCCTGGAGGTTGGTGGTTGACAGAGCAGTCATCTTCAGCAGGATTTAGAGGATGTATGGCATGTATGTTAGAGCAATAAGATAGAGAAACCTGTAGCCCTGATGTTTGTTCAGCATCATGCCATACTGGATTGTTTATCTTCTTTAGTATTAAAGGGTGATAAATTTCCTCTTCAATATGTCACCATTATTTTGAATTTTTCTGTTATACAAGACAAACTGATAACCTATGAAATACAATATTCATTTAGTCCTAATCATTGAAATTCTAAATGATTTTTCATGTATGAAATAACAGAAATGGAATAAAACATTTACTTAAAACACTTGAACATAAAAGAAATGCATACGATTAATAAATCTCCATTTATAAGCTATCAAGAATAGACAGATTAGCATTTATACTCTGTTGGACATTTTATTATGGTTTTTGGAAATAAGCTTTAAGACAAAATTCTACCTTAGAACTCTGAAATACAGTGAGTGTCAAAAAGAAATACTCTGCAAAACAATAGTCTATTCTTATCATAATGATCCTATTTTAGAATTATTTTCTATATTCTTTGCAAGCCATTGCACTAGTGAAACTAACTTACGGTTTTATGCAAGAATACCCTAACATATTGTTACTGTTTTTTTTTGTCCACACTACTAACACAGAGTAAGTGCCTAACTAATATATATGGAAAAAATGGTCAAACATTTCTTTATGGTGTATTACCTGTCTCCCATATTAAAGGTACAATACATTTCCTTAAAAAATATCCCTTGATCCTCTGATTGGAAAAAATTTTCTCTTCTGGTTAGCTGTAAAAACTTGGTGATCATGGAAAATAAGAAATATAAAATAGAATAAACAACAAGTTGAAGATTCTATATGTCTCCAAATATTCACATTCCTTTTGCCAGTGTCCTGAGTATATAGCACTAACAATGTCTCAAGAACTCAAACAGTTATCAATGGAATATTGAAGGAGCTAATCTGATGATTACTGGAATGGATATCTTAAATTTAGCTATAAACACATCAAAAATAGACAGATTTTTTTCTGAGTGTATTGTTTCCCAGATTTGGTCTAGACAGTCTGTATCAACTTAATTACAACAAAGAGTCAAATTAATATTTTAAGCACATATTCTCATTCAACACTATAATAACTAGCTAAATAAGAAACTAACAAAAATGCTGTATGCTTAGTATATAAGATATTCCTTTAGTAAAACAACTTTAAAATATTATTCTAAAATACAAGTACATTTTTTTTCTAAATTTTTCTTATAGTAAACTAAGAATACATAATTTTATTAAATAATGGACTTTTTAATAAACAAACATTAAATGTGCTTAATAAGAGTTTTTTTATTTAAGTAGAAAGATAAAGTTAATATGTCCCATTTTAAATATTTTTAAGTAGAATTTAGCTAGTTTATTACAAAAAGGGAACTACTTGCTTGTCCTTTTACAAAGACGAAAAAAAACTTATTCAAACCAAAATTTATGTTTCACATTAACTTCTTTTTCTATTAAAAGAAACCTTTCATATTCAAATACTTGGAATTTAAAATACACCAGAAAAAAAGTACTTAGTCACTTTATTGAGTATGTTCTCTCACCATAATGGAACTGACTAGAAATCAATAGTACGGGAGTAGGATAACATTCACACACTTAGAAAGTAAACAACATACTGATTGTAATTCATGAGTTAAATATAAAGTTTCAAGGATAAAAGGACATAAAATGTGTAAAAATGAAAATTAAAAACATAACATTTAAAAGCTTATGGGAAATAGTTAAAGCAACAATGAGGGTAACTTATAGTACTAATCTCTCACATCAGGAATAAAAACTAAATAAACAACCTATGCTCCTGTATCAAGAACCCAGAGAAAGAAAAGCAAAATGAACCCAAAGTAAACTGAGAAGGGGAAACAAAAAAGACAAGAGCAGAAGCCAGTGAAATTGAAAACAGAAAAGAATAGTGAAAATCAATAAAAGAAGGCATTAACTTTTAGAAAAGATTGATAAAATTTGATAAAACTGACAAGAGAAAACTTGTCTTATCAAAACTGACAAGAGAAAAGATACGAAAGTACCAATATTAAGAATGTAATAACCAATATGAAAACAGATTCCACAGATATTAAATGGATATGAGGGAGTGGCAGAAATAATCTGATGCATATAAATTCAAGAGATGAGAATTATTTCTTTGAAAATCACACACCACTATAACCCATCCATATGAAGTAGACAACTTGAATAATCCTACAACTATGAAGGAGATTACAGTCAGAATATACAATTTCCTCAAAAAGAAACTCCAGGCCAAATGATTTCTTTGGAAGTTTTAAAGAATACTATCAATTCTGTACAATATCATCCAAAATATAGATGAAGTGAGAAGCTTCTTAGTTCATTTTATAAAGCTGATATTCACCTTGAAGTCAAGACCAGAATGAGACAACACATAAAAATTAAGACTCAAATAGGCTAACCATCCTTAACAAGTATTGAAAAACAGAAACAATACACAAAATATTGCATTCAACAGTAAATAGGGCTTATTCCAGTGATGTCAGATTAGTTTAATATTTAGAAATCAATGTAATTCACCTTTACAAAGCTAAGGAAGAAGATTCATATTATATCGAATAATGCAGAGAAAATATTTGATAAAATTCAACATTCACTCATGATGTAAAAAAATAGCTATCAGAAAAAAATGGGAACAGAGAAGAGTTTTCTCAACTTGATAAGGAACATCTATGAAACGTATTAGCTCTTATAGATAATATTATTATCTACATAGAAGATTGCAAAGTATATTTCCCCAAAATCTCTCATAGAGCTAGCAAAATGGTAATATTTAAACTGACATATATTGATCAATTGTAATTCCATTTACTAGCAATAAGCACCTGGACATTATTACTCCTTGCAGCCACTTGAGAAAATAAAATATTTAAGTATAAACCAAACACAAAGTACAGAATTATATGCTGAAGATAACAAAATGTCTATGAAAGAAATCATAGATCTAAATTAATTGAGATATACACTAAGTTATTACATTGAAAACAGCATAGCAAAAATTTCACTCTTTTCAAAACTAACATATAGTTTTAATAAAATGTAGCAAAATGTAAGATCTGAAGAAGAATTTTAAGTGTAGATAAAATCATTCTAAAATTTTATGAAATAGGAAAGGAACTAGAATACATAAAACAATTTTAATAAAGAAGAATAGAGTGACTGGTAGTAGATGCGGTATGGTGACATACATTTGAAGAGGTGTGAAATCCTTAATTATATGCAGTATTGTAAACCAAAGTAACCCCAATAAAAAAATACAGTTAAATAAAAGCAGTAGGAGAAATCAGTCAGTGCTATTTCAAGACATGTTGTATTTCATTATATTTGTATTTTAAGATTAGTCCAACAAAAGAACTTACCTAACTCCAGTATATAAAATCACACAATCAAATCAGAGATTGGGCAAAAATATAAAAATATTTTTCACCACTAAGGAAGTAAAGGTGAGATATAAGCACTAAATAGAATGTTCAAGATCATTTAGGCATTAGAAAATGTTAACTAAAACCATGAACTATCACTACTCAAGTGGGTAAAATAAAAATATATGTACATCAAATGTTGAGGATTCTATAAATCCTCATTTATAAATTACAGATGAAAATGTAAAATGGCAAGTCTAATTTGGAAAATAATTTAGTAATTTCTTATAAAACTAAACTTGCAATTTTTTTATGTAACCCAGCAATTGCATTCTTGCATCTTTATTAAAGGGAAAAATTACGTTCATAACAATGTATATAAGTGTTTGTTGTAAAAATTGGAAACAGCCCAGATGTCTCTGGGGAGTGGAAAATAGGCTGGATGTGTCCACACCATGGAGCACAAGTCAGTAGCAAACAAGAACCAGCTATAGACAGATGGAAAATTTGGATGAATCTTTAAGTGACTACACTTCAAATAACAAAAAAGGCCAGTCCCCAAAAGTTAAGCATAATCTAATCCATTTATGTAACCTTCCGTAAATGAGAACAGAGAAGTGGTTGCAAGGGTTTAAATTAGGAATGGAAGTGAAAAGAAGTGAGTGAGTGGTTATAAAAGGGTGTCACAAGATTCCTTGTGTGGGTGGAAAGACCCTTGATGGTAAAAAATTTAATAACCTGTTTGTAATATTGCATTTAAATTTTGCAAGATGTTACCATGGATTGGGAATTCACTATCATTCATTGTACCCTCACAAGGGGTACAATGATCTCTCACTATATCTTTTAATTATAAATTACTCGAGATAAAATAATGAATTAAGAAATACAGTTGAAGGCAGTTGAAGGAAGCAATGAAATTTTTTTAAAGAAATTTACTCTGTAATGAACTTAAATATTTTCTGAATATTCCATTCGCTATTTGACACACTAGAAAAGAATACATTGGAATTACTTTTACAAGTAAATTAAAATACATGCTTCATTCCCAAAGGTACCTTCAGCATCCAGTGTAGAAGTCATTTTATTGACATTTTAAAGCATAAGGTAATTTAAGTGAATTGAATGAAATTTGATTTTTGGCAAAATCTTGCCACTATTTTTCAATTATCACAAAACAGAAAATTTTATAATTAAGACACTAGACACTATGGTCTTCATCAACAACAAGCTTCTTCTCATTGTCCTTGAAAGCTGAGCTGCAGTCCTTGTGTGATTGAACACTGAAAGTCCCCAGGGTACAGATGTTGGACACACTACCATGATGACTGATTGAATCCCCGTGTAATCTTTTGAGGTGACAGGGGGATATGTCTTATGAACAGGAAATTCAGTCAGGTTTTGGTAATAAATAGGGATTGTCTTTTTTCTTACTAACTTGAATGAGCAGCGCCTCTTTCTAAAAACATTTACAGGTGATAATGACGGTGGGAGAACCTATGGGCATACAATATATATATATATATATATATATATACACACACACATACATATGTAATCAATAAAAAATTAACAAAAGAATGGTCTATATATCTATAAAAAAGCAAAACCTCACCACAAAAATGCCTCTAAGCAGTTGTTGGAGTTAAAATTTAAAAGACTGACATAACTGTGCTAATGTGAAGCAAATTGATGCTGTCATTGCTGGCAAAGGTATTAAATGGTATGACATGCTGCAAACAAGTGTTACCTCAATAAATGAAAGAAACTGAAGAAGGAAGCAAACAAATATTAACATAGCAGGTTTTAACCACCACACATCTATTTTCAACAGGAAATCTAATTCCAGGAAGCAACAACTTCCAGGAATGAATTCCAGGTATATATGCCTTTGGGAGAATAGAGGTGAGGAGGGTGGTGATTCCCACTCCCAAAAGGTCAAAGGGTCTGCTGTTCCACACAGAAAGCCTTCAGGTGAAAAGACTGTACCAGGGTGTGGAGAGCACAAAGCTCTTTTCAGCATGTTTCCAGGATTCCTCCCTCTCTCGCTGTAGATTTTGTTTTGCTCCGATTTCTCTGACCAGAATTCTATGGTCTCTTAGGAGAAGTTGAAGTATTTTGGATATTGAGAACCAGACAATTGGGATTTCTAATGTCTCATCTCACCAGCACCTCAGGCTTAGTAGGTGCATCTGAAGTCTCTAATATGCAAATGTGCTTAGATTTAAATTGATTTTCTAAATATGGCCTTGAACATAACAGCCCAATCCCAGGTTGTCCTTTGGAAACATCCAGTGACCAGTGTCTGATCTCATGCTGGGCAGATTGTATCCCAACTTTTGACATTTCTAATTTGTCAATTTATATTTCAATTTTTTAAAAAATATAAATTGTTTGAAAATGGTTGGTGATTTGTTTATATTTTTTAAGTACAATGTTTTCTAACTTATTAGAATTCTTGATTTTCCAAGAGATATTTTATTTATTTTTTAGATAGGCATGACAAATTTATTTTTTAATTTAATTTAATTTTTTTTTATTTCTCACAGTTCTTGTTTTTATTTTTATTTTTTTAAAAATTTGTTTATCTATATTTTATATCATTTCAATCCCTGGGGGTCACCCACCACCTCCCCCTCCCACCCGCTCCAGCTGGTCCCCATTCTCCTCTTTTGCAGTTTCATTTGGTTGACCATATATTAGTGAAACCATTTGGTTTCTGTCCCTTTCCATCTGGCTTGTTTCTGCTAGAATGATTTCTTCTAGGTACATCCAGGTTTCCATAAATTCATCAAATTTGTCATTTTTAATTGCTGAGTAATATTCCATTGTGTATATGTACCACATTTTTTTCATCCAGTCATCTGTTTTG
>PVHY01008592.1:0-60707 GCA_004024945.1 Uropsilus gracilis
ATTCTTCCTCCTTCCTGTGTTTTCCTTTCGGACTTGCTCTACATATTGAGTGACTACTGCTCTGGTGTTAGGCATGTTGAAGGCTGTTTTAACTGTGGATAGTTCTGTCTTTGTACTTTTGCTGCAGTGGTGGTTATATCTTGTTTCCGTTGCCTTTTGAGGGAGACCAGTTCCTTTTCAGGGAGTGAATGTGTGACTAAGTATGGTTTCTATTTGTGTTGTCTGTCTTCTTTATTATCGTTCACCCCCCCTTTATTTTTTCAGCTTGATGAACCTAAACAGTTCTTGATGTCTCCAAGCAATTAGGCTTGGTCTAGCACTCTTTTTAGTTGGGGTTTCTTCAAGCTCTTGGTTAGTGCTTGTCTTTGTTTCTTTAATTTGCGCCGGCACTGCATAGCGGCTTTTGGGCTTGGGGACAACCAGAAGTAGTCTCTTTGCTGGTGGGGCCACTCACCTGCAGGAGCCTCTGCCCGCCGCAGGTTTAGGCTGCCTCTCCCCTCCAGGATGAACTTCCTGCAGCCACACTCCTGCTTCAGCGACTCAGTCCACTCAGGCCCTAACTCCGACCTGCGCTGGGCTGGGGGTGAAAAGTTGGCTTACCCAGTACCGACTTCTGGGTCCACCCTGAGCCTGAAGGGTCCCCGGCCTGTTCAGATGCAAATTGCAGCCTCTTTCTAGCTCCTAGGTGCGTTACCGTAGCAACCAGAAATTGTCCCTTTGCTGGCGGGGTCACTCACCTGCGGGAGCCTCCACCCGCCGCAGGTTTAGGCTGCCTCTCCACTCCGGGATGAACTTCCTGCAGTCACACTCCTGCTTCTAAACCTGCTTTTTAAATAAACTTCCATTTTTGCATCGCATTATTGTATATAGGTTTTGAAAGCTTTTATTTTTAGTTTGCTCCTCTCTAGGTAATTTTCTTTTTCTTTTTTTATTGATATGTATTTCTTACATTGATATGTAGCTTGAATTTCTCTTACCACCATGTCATTAGTGAACCATCATCCTATTCACTTGTGCTCATCTCTCCACTGCCTTCAGCCACCTTCCTTCCTTCCTCCCTCTCACTTTCTGTATGTTTCAGTTCAGTTTTCAGTTTGTTAATTTTAATTTTTTCTTGTCTTTTTGTTTTCACTATATCCCACATATAGGTGAAATCATTTTCATAGCTAGCATAATTCCTTCTGGCTCCATCCAGATAATGGAGGTACTCAATCAATCAAGTAGTTCCACTACTGAGAATCTACTTAAAAGATAAGACAATAATTGAAAAGGATACCTGTACTCTGATTTTTATAGCAGCACTATTTATAATAGTCAGAATTTGAAAATAACCCTAATGTCCAAAAAACAGATGTCTCAAAAAGTTGTGATATGTTAATATAATGGAATATTATTCAGCAATCAAAAAACACAAACTTGTCATTTATGGCAATATGGCTCTCTAAGTATTTTTCAATTTGTATATATTTCCTCATTACTCAATAGCTATTATCATGTTTAGATTTTTCATGCTTTCTTTTTGTAGTTTTTGTAGTTGATTTATAGTTTGATATTACTATCAGAAGACACTTGATGTCATTTGAAGTGTCATGGATTTATTAACATTCATTTTGTGATATAGAATGTAGTCTATTCTTGATAATCCTTTCTATTCCTAAGAACACTGTGGGATGAAGTGTAGCATAAATGTCTATTAAATTCATCTGGTCAAAATTTTCATTTAAGGTTATTTCCTTGTGATACTTAAATGTCAGACTTAAATATCAGTTGAAGTAAATAGAGTATTTAAGTCTCCTATTTCTAGTGTGTTGCTGTTGATGTCTCTTTTCAGTCCTGGTAATAACGATTTATATATTTTGCTGTTCCTTTATTTGATACATATATATGGATAGAGGATTATATCTTTCTGATGGATTGATCCCTTAATCATTATATAATTTCCATATCTGTATATTATTGTACTTTTTGTTAGAAGTCAGTTTTATCTGATATAGTTCCTGCATTTTTAGGTTGCCATTTAAAACAGTAATTTTCAGCTAGGGCTACTAAATATAATCACATGGATACCTCTCAACTGACCTTAAGTGTGTTTCCATCAAGAACATTTAAATCCAAATAGAAAAATTATATTTTATCTTTATAAATACATAATAATCATAACTTAATTAGGTATATTCAGTATGTCTATATATATAGAATATGACATGTATTGAATATCTTCCAGGATTGTTATTCATTGATCTATAAACATATCAATAATTCTTATCATTTATGTTTTTCATTTGGATTAAGGCATGGGAATAATTTATATTTCTAGGAATAATATATTTAAGAAAAATAGCAATATTTATATACTACATCTATGTGCATTTTTTATCTAAGTTTAAATGTATTCATTCTTTTATTCCATAATTCTAATTTTTGTGTTGTATCCTAAGGAATAACCATTACATATAAAGATATTCATTACAACATTTGTATTTGAAATGTATATCTCATATACATGATTAAAGTCTAAATAGCTAACTGACACTATTTTGTCTGATACTGTATTGTCACATCTATAGCCATCAATAATGATATACTTGAATATTTGGTCTTTTTAAAAGTTGAAAGATACAAAGATCAATTTGATAAGATGAGCCCAACCAGGTGGACTCTGGGAAGGTCAAGGCGAGTTGGCGCTGGCAGCTGGGACCTGCTTAAGGCCGCGGGCCTGCCCACAGCAGTGTCATTTCAGCAAGTGGTCACAGCCCTGCATCTGTGTGCTCAGCCAAGTCTTCGCTTTTGTGTGGTGGGCAGGGAGTGACCTCCAACTAGATGGGCTCTGGGATGGATGAGGCATGGGCTTGGCTGGGGGTAGTGGTAGGGGGATAGGGTAGGACTATACAGGCATCCCCTCTCTTTCACTCTTACCCCACTTAGTCCTCAGAAGGAATGAGAAGAGAACTAATGATGCATAGAATGGATAGAATTGGGAAGGACCAGATCAAAATCCTGTGCACACATATGAGTGGAACACAAGAGAAGTTATGGTGAGAAAGACAACCTATAATGGACTGGAGAAATGATCATGGTCATCACCTGTCATAATCACACCTAAGGCCACACAATGAGTGGACAAGCCACAATCTAAGGGCTGATACACAACCCAAGAAAGCAAGGTGCCTCTCCCCATTCCATGGAAGAGGAAGGTCACAGAGATGGGGCCTCAACCCCACACAAAGCTACAATCTGAAGGAGGAAACAACCAGCAAAGACTTTCAGAGCAGATGCCTTTCACAATGAGTATCTTCTATAATGAATGGAATTGATTGAAGACGGTCAACAATGAAAAGACACTAGTAGATTCCAAATGAGAACGAGCTGCTACCCAGTGCAGAGATAAGACTGAACATCTACCAACACGGCTTGTAATATTCTAGGATCACAGTCCCTCACCTAAGAAAAGACATTGCCACAGAAAACGAAGAGACAAAAGAACTCAACATAGATCAAAAAACAACAAGGAAAGGGGGCTGAGTGAACAGAGGGGTTGTCAACACTTGGGGAAGGCTTTCCAATAACCATTCACTGATACTGTATAAAAATCTAAAGAATGAGTAAAAATTTAAAAATATAAAAAAAAAGAGGAAGGGAGAAAAGCACCTGCATAGACACAGATGAGCAGTATTAGGGGCAGAGCCATCTTTTAATGGAAAAAAATAATAAGATGATTATGTTGGATAGTTTCAATTGTGTTAAGTGATTGAAAACTACATGTTAACTGATCTCCACTCTGGAAAGCTTAAGCAAATTGAAAAGTGGTGTGGGGCTCTTTAGTTAGATATCAAATCAAAACTTACCTATGCCACAGTTTTTTTCTATAATTGATCTATTTACAATTTCAAAGATAAATGATATTGCAGTTAATAATGGCAGCTTGTCAAAGTCATACTTTAGATCTGAATCAGGTAAAAGATGACTTATTGTGAGTTCTTACAATATAGTTAGGCAACTGGCGAAGCATTGAACATAGTAGAGTGTGATTGACATGTTAGAGGATGGCTAACACAAACTCACTGTTTTGGCATAGAATTAGGTGAATTTCCAGTGGTGACATACCTTTTTCTGTTGAATCACATTAGCACAAAATCTTTCGTGGCAATTTTACCTGCTCTGCAAAGTTTTAAAAAAATTACTTTATTAATCATTTTTTTGTTTAAGTATTTATATATGTATGTATATATGTTTATGCATATTACATCATTGCATTCAAGATGAAGGATCATGATGAAAAAGTGGAGGGAGAACTCTGGGAAATGAGAAGTTACTTGATTATGGCGTGTTCTGAACATGACATCAACAAGGGCTATTGTTTAACTTTTGTTTTATACCAATTTGTTACCTATTCTATCTATTTAGGCTTAGCACCTACATCCACATTAGAAATGTGGAAATTGGCCAGATGTCAATGAGTAAATAGAAGCACATGTTTTGAAATAAATGTCTCTGATTTTTTCCTCTTTAAAAGCATGGTGGTTCTCGATGAGCCTGTCTCTTGCAGAGCAACCTGATTATTTATTTACAAGAGCTGGCAGCACAGTTGACTTTTTTAAATAGGTAAAATAAGATAATTTTATACCTCAGAAGACTTTTGTTGTTAATGACATACAAAGCATTCTAGACAGCAGTATTAATGACAAAGTTTATGAAATGTTACTATTATAAGGATTATAAGCAAGATGGAACTTTGCTTCTTTTCAAAATGTCTTTAACCTCTCATTGTTTATTTTAAATTATTCTCCAATTTTAGTGGACATCTGTCATAATGAACCTTCAGTAAAATTTTATAATAAGAGAGTTTAAAAAAAATCTCCTTTAGTTTTATAAAAGGAAGAAAAAACATGCATTTTCCTGAAATAAAGTCAACTCTCCATTGCATTTTAAAATTATGTTTTAGGGATTTAAATGTCTAGTTAAAAGCCCTGTGAGAATCTGGATAAAATCAAACCAATCACAAACCTAAATCTGACTATAGGACTGAGGCTACCAGAGGGAGAGGGGAGAATGATGAGTGTTTTGTTTGTGGGGAAGGGGTGTTTGTTAACAACATCTGAATAGGGAGATCCTATAGCTCTAAATCAGATAACTTTGTAAAACAATGCTACTTCAATTAAAACAATATTAAGTCTAAATAGAAGAAAAAATGGAAATAATCTAGGAAGTCTGTATACTCATAATTAAATAGGTTATTCTTTATAATCATTCCTGAAATTGGCCTTGGACCTCTGAAACTGAATGACTTCCCAATATAAATTTTTCTGCCATTTGCCAAAATGGAGACTACTGTGTTAAAAGGTAGTAAATAAAGTGAGTTTGGTTATATTATTGATTAACTATATCGTTCATTCTGCCTTGAAAATATTTAGTTTCATGATTCATTCACTTTGCACTTAATCAGCTTATGAATTATGTGACTAACTGTGATAGGCCAACCATGTGAATGATAAATTTAGTGAATAAAATTTTCTGATGCATCTTATCTTTTCAAGTACAATATCAAAAATGAAACGCCTCTAATTCTAAGGAAATATAGTGTAACTCCTGGCAGTCTACTAATGCAGCATATTTTTATTCATAAGGGAATGTGGCAATGCTTACTTTTCAAAAAGTAATATGTTTCCCTCTATCAGGCAGATTTGTTATCACATCTATAATGGAAAGTAAATGATATGTCTTACTATAAGTTTGCATTCCTGGTAGCCATTACAATAATTGAGGGTGTTCAAATGGTGGAAAATATCAGTCTGTAGAAGAGTGGCAGGAAAGAATGCGATGTGAAGGAAAAACTGGGTTTGTTGATGCCCCAGTGTTTTCTGGTTCATGTGTCTATGAATAGGGACAAATTTCACATATTCATTTTTACTTGTATTCTTATTGTATAAGAACATAACCATTTTAAGTCTTTGTCAAAACAAAACAAAACAGAATAAAAAGAAAACAAGGGTTCAACATAATTAATTTTTAGTAATGCAAGTAAGCAATGAAATAAAATAAAATAAAAAAATTAACTAGTTTAATTCAGTAAAATGTATACCTAATAGAATTTCTAATATGTTGATTGGCCAAACTGCTTTGAATGAACAGATGAGTCAGTATGATAATCAGAAATTAAATAATAAGTTGTAATATTGTCTAAAATAAAACATGTAAGAATTAGTAATGTAAGAATTAGTAATTTTTATCTTGTCATCATGCCAGAGTCTAATGTATTAACTTTATCTTTCTGTATGTTCCCTATTAATTGCAACAAAATTGACATTGAGAATCAGTATATTCTATATTATGTTGTAATTATATGTGTTTTATTTATTTTATTTTTATTTATTTTGAGACTAGATCTCTCTATGTTGCCTGGGGGTAGTCCTGATCCCGTGAACTCAGGTGATCTTGAGCTTCCCAGGTGGCTTCTCAGCCTCCTAGGTAGCTGGGATTACAAGTGCATGCCACCATGCCTGGCTGGTTTTTTGAGACCAGGTCTCACTATATTGCCCAGGGTAGTCTCGCACCCATGAACTCAAGTAATCCTAGGCCTCTTGCCTCCCAGTGCTTGGACTACAGGCATATGCCATCACGCCTGGCACTATTATGTATTTTATTATATGCAACTCTTTCCTGCTGTATTTTTGTGATACAGTACCCCAAATTTTATCATTTTAGCAGAGCTATCATAGCTTTGTGAGGTAACCTGAGTAATGTGAACAGGAACATAAATATATTTCTCCTTTTATTAAAAAGTTTAATATCCTGTTATTCTAACAAGTGACCAAGATCGTTTATGTTCAGAAAACTGATACCCTGCTTTAGTTGTATCACTCATCATTTTTTTTCCCTTACAAGCTTTGCTTATACAAATATACCAATCATGATACATAAAAACACTCAGCTACCTCTTCTATTTTTCTATCAAATGTTCCACTTCTTTGAGATCCTCACTGTAATGAGTTTAAGAGAAATGATTCCTAACTCCTTAAAGTAGGATCAATCTTCCTACACATTTACATGTTAACCTTTATTTCTCTTTTATCAAAAGTTAGCCTTTTTAATCTTTGGTTGATCTTTCCAACTTGCTTTTAAAATCCTTGCTAACAGTAATGTAGATTGTTCACTCAATTCATAGTGTTGATAACTAGGAGTAGCTATGAGATACATTGCTGTAGATCGAATCTCTCAAGGAAATTACATACTGATTAAAAAGATAAGCAAGTACAGAGCTTAATAATTTATTTGGTCATCAAAATATTTGTGTTTAATATTTATATTCATAGCAGAACTATTTGATTACAAGTTACTTTATGCACTCAATAAGAAATAATTGTATACCTTGGAAAGCAATGACAGTCTTCCCTTGGTGCTGTGCAAATGAAACCAATTCATTCATTTGAAAGTCAGCTCATTCATTAATTCACTCATCCAGCTAATGTTTATTGACTAAGCAAAACAACTTGCAGGTTTAAGTATGTCTTATTGAATACTGAGCCTTGATTTTGAATAACTTATTATACAGTGGAAAAGATGAATCACTAGAAAATAATTACTATAGGATTTTATAATTTCTATAATGAAAATATGAAAAGCTATTTGAACTTTTAATTTTTCATTGCTTTATGTAGACATCGTCTGAGAGCATGCTTGTTGCTTATATTTTATTGAGATGAGTATAATAATAAGATAATGGAAGAATGATATCCTGAGAAAAGTAGCACAATAAGTTAGTTTGCTTGTCTCATACAAAAGTTATCAAACTTCCATCAAGCTTAAGAATTATCCCAATTATTTTATTGCCTTCCCTCCTCCTAAATATTTGGAATAATATTTCCTTACTTTCTTTTTTACCACACATCTCATATATAATTTTTGACACTAGCAGATCAGACAACTGTACATATTATATCATAGTTTTGTCAAACAATACATGGTCCCATCATTTATTTTATTGGAAATAAAAATGTATTGACATAAGTCTAATACATTTGCATTAATTTAAGTGAAGATTCAGGTTATTTTGACAAGATAAGATTTCAAAAAAATGCATTCCTAAGATACTCCATTATCATTGGTTTATTTACTGACAGAATATTTTCTACAATGAGTTTCTATGATCTTAACCCAACCTAACATCTTATTTGCCTCTTTTGCGTACAACTAAACATCGAGTTGACATCTTCATTGAATTGTTGATAATAATACCTGGATGCTTTCTTTGGGAATTACAGCTAATTTAGAACCCATTAGTGTGTACACATAATTTACATTGTTCAGTTAAATGTGCATAAGTCTGCAATGAATCATCTGCCATCTAGTATCAATCCAGATTTGTTTGCTCTTGCCAGGGTTATGCAAAAGTCTGCTGCATTTTTCTCCACCCAGGTATTTGCATGTCAACAATACAATATATTGTAAACATTACTCTATCATTTGCATCCTCTTTTCCATACATATCTATACATCTATACATATTCATATTTATATTCTCTATCGTCTATATCTACCTTTATATCATATTAGTATTTGCATGTGTATTTGTGTATGGGTGCGTGTGTGTGTGTGTGTGTGTGTTTGCAAAAATGAGAGTATAAAGCACTGATGTTCTATTTAGATTTTTCAGATGAACACCTGTATGTTTTCTGCAAGTTACTGATGGGATCAGAAGTGTTGATTTGTATTTTGATTTCACCACTTTAAGATATAGTCATCAAGACAACTACCTGAGTAAAGGTAAGATATTGTAAGTAGATGTTCATATGTATGTATATTTTGCAAGATATAGGGAAAAAACCCTCAGTTAAATTTATTTTTATTGCACAAGAAAACATATTTTATATTCTGAAATTATGGTGATTTTATTAATCCTTACTATCAATACTTTTTCATTCTTTCATAGTTTATTCATAAAACAAATATTTACTATTTACTTTGTATATTTAGACCATTATGTCTTATGCTGGGCATCAGTAGAGAGTCAGGGAAGTATGAGGACTACTTTTTCTTTTAATGTAAAAAATACACTGTAAACCAGAATTATAAGTTTAGATAAGTACAAATGAAGTACTCATTTTTTCTTTAGTTGAATGCTTTATATTACCTTTTTTGGACTCAGCTCACTTTTTGTGCTTGAATACTTTGTGTACAAATTGTATACAAGTTAAATTTATCTCTCTGTAATTAGCAAATGCTTCATTAAAGAGATATCATTTAAGATAAAAATGGAAGCTGAGAAGATAGGTGAAAGAGTCTAAGTATTCATGGGAGCAGAAATAGAATTTGCAATGGTCCTAAGTTGGGAAAGATACCTATATGTACACATATATCTTTGTGCATATAGTATATACATACACACATGTGCATATATTTGTACATACATGTACGTATATACACATATATACACATAATATATGTACATATAGACACACATGCACTAGGGGAACTAAAGGAGAATGTTGTACTTAGATATCAATGTGCAAGCATTTGGGAAGATAGATCCATTTGGATTATAAACTATGTATACTTTATAACCCATTTTTAAATTAAAAATTATCATAAGAAACTGAAATATTTTAACATAGGAATGACATTATCTTATTTAGGACCTGAAAAATCTTCTTTGTTTTTAGAGAAGGAAATGACAGAGAAAACATGTGAAAGCAGATTGATTAGAGTAAATGTGAGAATATGATATGTTCTATCTTTGAGTTATTTCAGATATTGTCCCCAGGAATTACATGTTCTCAGGTGTATATAGTTGTGTGTGGTTTAATTATGGGAATAAAGTCCTGGAACTATGTCTTTAGGGGACTTTGTCATTGTGTGAGTGTCATCACAAACCTCAGGGGCACAGCCCCCCACATGTATAGACTGTGGGGACCAATTTCACATACAGTCCATCACTAACAGAAATGTCCTTAGGCAGCAGATGACTGTCTTTATGTACATTTTTTCTGGGTACCATATATTGTGGATAGTATTATGAGTCCTAGGGTATATATACTCACTATTTTATGAGCTGTTATCAACCTATGTGCATATGCTGTTGATTCATACTTCTGTCTGTAGTGGATAAAGAGTCTAGCTGCTTCCCATCCTTGAGCTTTAATTTAGGATTAGTACTTTATATGCCCTGTGTTAGAAATCTTTGTCTTTTCTAGTCATAAAATTATGTTACTTTCTAGAGGCTTTAGTGATTTAACTTTTACATACATAATATTACAACTCTTCCAATTTTACAACTAATTCAATTTCTATTTGTTTCATGTATTAAAGTGGTGGATAAAGATTCATATTTTCTCTTACAGTGCATGCAGTTGGATTAGCACTTTTTATTGAAAAGAACTTTCTTGTTCATGCCATATGTGTATCTGTTCTTTGACCTGTCTACGATTGAGTCAAAACTGTATTAATTTTGTAGTTTGGTAATAAATATTTATGTATTTTATAATCAAATTTATTCTTTTATCATTGTATTAGATATTACTTATTCTCTGACATATGTAATTTAGAGGTAGCTTAATTTACACATATGCATGAATTCATATATTTTGTGATTATGAATTTTAGTGTATACAAATTGAGATTTGTCTTTTTGGCATTGTTTATACCCTTTTGTATTCAGACACTTGCTTCTTTCAGTTGGTTTGATATTAAAATGGTTATAAAAGGCTTTAGATACTATAATAGTTATAAGACTATTTTGTATGTGGTTTTCTTTTCTGATTCTTAATGGCCTGTTATTTATTTTTATTTGCTTCAACTTTTCTGTATCTTAATAGTTAAGAAGTATGCAGCCAAAATAAAATATTGATATAACAACTTTCATCTTTTAATTATGCTACCTAAATCATTTAAATATAATGTAGTTTCTAACATTTTGGTTTAAAGCAAACATCACCTTTTTTGTTAAGTTAAATTTTTTTCACTTTCATACATTTTATTTTTATTTTCATTTGTTTTATAATGAGGAACATTAGTTTATAACACTGCATGGTTTAGAGGTATAAGATCTACCTCTAAAATTAAAAAAAAGATAAATGTTTTCTATTAAAACATTTTAGTTATATGTCGACAGAAAATGATAGTATAAAATATGATTAATTAGAGGTTGATATACTGAATATTTTCACTTTTGAGAAGAATCAAAGTACTTGAATCCCTTCAGTTCATATATCTTCTAAATAAATAAATCTCTTAAAATATATTTATGTATTTTATTATTTGATGTTTTAAGGATACATATACTTTAGGTCTCATGGTACTTTATTATTGTTTCATACATTAAGTATTCATTTATATTTATTCATGAATTTGTCATTTCTGTTTTTCTTCATACTTTTCTATTTTTATTTGATCTGAACATACTTTTATTCCGCTTGAAGGACTCAATTAATATAGCTTATAATATGGTCCATTGGTGTCAATTTTTTCAGTTGTTCATCTAAAAATGAATTTAGTATTAATTTTGGAAAATTTTTTTTTTTTTACTGAATATGGAATATTTGATTGACAGTATTTTACTTTCACAATAAAGTATTGTCTCAATGCATTTATTTGCAGGAAGGTAGAACTGCCAGTATTACTTTTGCTACTTTAAAGACATGTTTCTCTAGATTTTAGAATGTGGTTTTTTCTTATGTTTTCAAACATTCTAGGTAAGATTTTCTTTGTTTTATAGAGATTGGGACTCATAGATACTTGTACCTGTAGCTTGATACCTTTTGTCAGTTTTGCAATATTGAGATATTATTTTTTCTTCAAACACTGACTGTATTCTCACTCTTGTATCATTATACTAAACCATGTTACCACATCCCACATGTCTCTTACACTGTACTTTTAATCCTTTAGCCTAGCTTCGCTCACTTTTTTTGTTTGTTTTCTTAACTTGGGCTAATATCCTATTAGGACTGAAAGTTTAAATCAAAGATTCTACGTTGTATCAAGTATCACTGATCATTTTTCAAGAACGTAAGTAACAGAGTTTTAGATGAAGTTGAGAGAGTCCTGGAACACCAGTGATGGTCCCTATTGCAGATTACTCCTTACTATCTCAACAAAGCCCCCATGTCTTAGATTAAAGTCTCTTAGTGAAATACATTATACCGTTTTCTTATTCTTAAATGATCCAATATATTGTTTTTTTGTTAAATTCATTGAAAATTTTTATAGAGGTGGCTGTTATTGCCATTGTTCCTTACATTTCGCAATCTTTTGAATTTTCTTTATTTCACCTGACACATCTTAAATTGCAATGAAATATCTATCATGGTTATGTTTAATCAGTTACTAAGAGTCCACCTATAAATCTTTCATTATGTTCTTTTCATGTTTCAATTTGCCTGACTTTTAAAACTTCATCAATATTTCCTTACTTTGTTCAATACAAATTTTGTCAAGTTGACTACATTCAAAATGGTGGTCAGCTTAAATTAACCACAATCTGTATACAAAAATTATCAGGAACCTAGAAATTATTAGAATTTACGTAAGTTTTTAGGACTTCAATACATCTATTTGACACTCCATCTATGTATATATAAAAAGTGATTGATAATGTAAATTGTAATCTAGCAGGTGCATTTTATGATGCTATATTGGAACAATGAGCTAACATACAGATTTGAGTCAAAGGAAAAAAAACAACAAAAAGTTCTTATATGTATAGCTGGCAAAAAATGAAGGAAAACAAACAGCTGGGACTACATCAAAGTAAAAGGCTTCTGTATAGCAAAAAAGACAACAGAAAAAAAAATCGCAACTGAGCAGGAAAAAATTTTGCCCTCCATGCAAGTGATTAGGATCTGATAACAATGATACACAAAGAACTCACACAACTCAACAAAAACAAAGGAAAAACAGCCAGTTAAAAATGGGGAGATCTAAAAAGACACTTCTCTAAAGAGGAAGTCCAAATGACCAACAGGCATGTGAAAAACTGCTCAACATCTCTAGCAATTAGGAAAATGCAAATCAAAACCACAATGAGATACCACCTTACACCAGTAAGATTAGCCCACATCCAACAAATAGACAAGTGCTGGCATGGATGTGGAGAGAAAGGAACACTCTTACACTGCTGGTGGGAATGTAAACTGGTCCAGCCATTATGGAAAGCCATGTGGAGAACCCTCAAACTAATGAAAATGGAGCTACCATTTGACCCAGCAATTGCTCTTATGGGAATCTACCCAAACGGACCTCAATGTGCTCAAATGTTTATTGCAGCACTGTAATTTCAGGGACATGGAAACAACCCAAATGCCCCAAGACAGAGGACTGGATGAAAAATTGTGGTATATACACAAAATGGAATATTACACATCAATTAAAAACGACAAATTTATGATATTTTTGGGTAACATGGATGTACCTAAAAGAAACCATATTGGCAGAAACAAGTCAGAAGGAAAAAGACAGAAACCAAATGGTTTCATTAATATATGGACAACCAAACGAAAGTACACAACTTGGGGAGGGAACCAGCTGGAGTAACTAGGGAGGGGAGGTGGTGGGTGACCCCCAGGATCACAAGAATGTAAAATATATATATATATAAATTATTTAAATAAAAATGTTCTTAACATTTATAGGTATACAATAGGTAGATATGTATACATTAGACTTTGTGATTGACACTACATATTTTTACCCAGGGATAATAATATGCTAGAATGCTTAAAAAAATTCAAATTCTATAGTGACTTCTTTCCTAGAAATCATAGTGTCTCAAGAATTTTAAAGATATTAACATTGAAGTAATATTATAATGCAAGATAACCTTGTGTTTATGGAGCACACATTTGTACATGTTAAATTTCCAAATAACATTATTTTTAGCCAGAGATAAAAATTAAGTCAAATGGAACATTTAATTCCTAGATAGTTCTACTTTGCACATTTTTCATGGGTTTTTTCCTTTTACAAGCCTGGCTTTACCCTGATGGTGCAGATTGTACTATTTCTGCAGGAAGCTGCCTTGAAACTACTCAGGGTAGCTGAAGCTACTCTGAAATTACCAAAATATAGCAAAGGACATTTGACTTTTGAACTTAATTCATATGTGAATCTTGCAATCACTTTGTTTTGTAAGTTAAAACTTAATGTATTCCTAGTAAAAACGGGCAAAAAAAGAATAAAAAAACTAATGACAAACCATTTTTTTCCCTATCTTAATAGAATGAACTAACTTTTCACTTTAACATAGCCACAATGCACATTCCTACTCTTCACTACAGGAGTCAATGAAATGAAGACAGATCATTACTCCCAGGAGAGCTATAGTGAAAAACAGAAATTTTATATTTGGCAATACACTTTGGGTTATGTTGAACACATTTATATAGGGAGAAAAGTGTACACATAAATGTCATGAACTGAAAAAATTTTAGCACTTTCCACAGACAATAAATTGTGCTCAATTTAACAATCTGTTTTAGGGCAAAATGAACATTTTGTAGATAGGGCTAAAGCACTTCAACAGTAAATCTTATACCTAACAGTATTTTTATATATAATTATTATGGAGAATTTTCAGTTAATTATAAGGCCATCTTTTTTGTTCATTTTTTTTTTTACAAATTTACACTGATTCTAGAGAATACCATTATTATCTAGTCATTTGTTTATTTTCTAGATTTTAAACTAATGAGTAGTCAGACAAACCATAATTTTAAGGAAATGGAAAATGTGATGAGGTTACATACAGGTGAATCCCTTGGCAGTGAGGATGCATTTTATTATTTCTGGCCATTTGTATAACCCATGATAAAATTTTATTACAAATACTTCTACAAATAAGCACATTCTTTCCACAATAAAAGGTTAGTTGGTTTACACAGATTTCACTATACTTAACATCTTTGAGTATTATCGCTTTGTTGAAAGTCCCTTCTCTACTTTCATTTAATTATTCTCTTGCTTCTCTGCAAGCTTGACTTTCATTTCTGTCTGCTTTGTTGATGCTTTTTGTTTTGCTTACAGTTTATGGTCACTAGAACAAGGGAATATATATGAGAGTCAAGTTCACTTTTCCTACCTAGTGCACTGCCTGGAGCTTGCAACAATGTGCAACCACCCAGAAATCTTACATTTACCATGAGTCAATTCCATTTTCTAGAGGAATAGCTTTGTTCTCAATTGAGAACCATGGTAAAATGTCAATTTATTTGAGTTTATCCTCTATAAAGTTGAATTCTTGGAATTCTATCTTAGCATTTTTCATCATTTTTGAAAAAAATCACTTCTAAATCACTTTATTTTCATCTGGAACTCCCTTTATATAGATATTGATCCTTTGATAATGTCCCCCATATCTCTTTATTTTTTTTTTTCTTTTTCCTGTTACTCAGACTGGAAAAAAATTCTCCATTGGCCTAATATTTTTCCAAAATTCTTACATCGTTTCCTCTAAGTAATAGTCCAGGATTGTAAAGCATGATAAGGTTGATATTTCATTTCCTGGTAAGAATCTGAATCATGTATACAGCTTAGCATTTTTCAAAAATAACAGGGTGTTTGTAGGGTCATTTCATGACAAAAACCACTGAATACCCCCCAGTCTTGCTCACTTCAGCTTGGACTTAGTCCATGCAAGTGTCTATGGAAATCTCTCTCTGCCAAGAGCTGCAGGCTTTGCTCATCAAGTTAGAATCTGGTTGATAAACAAAAGCTACTTTCTTTGTTTTGGAGCAAGGCACATGTAACACATAACCTTTCTAACATTCAAAATGTCACAAGATGCTTTTAGCAAAGGGCACAAGTTAGGTCAACACCAACATTTGGCACACAGGTAGTGTGCCTATGCACCAAGTCTGTCCCATAAAGATTTGGTAAAGTCAGGTAAACCTGATAAGAGCAAACTATTTTGTATTTTAATTCACTAATTCCTTTGTTACCCAAATCAAATATGCTATGAAGATTTTAGTTATTTTTTTATTCCAAAATTTCTGTTTTCTATTATATTTTCTACCTATTGATATTCTCTCTGGTTTCTAAACATGCTTATAAAGGCTAAATTCTCCAGTAAACTAACATCTGGGCTTTCTTACAGTTTACTACCATTCCGTGTGCCTGAGGATGAGATATATGTGACTCTTTCTTTGAATATTCTATGAGAACTTTGAATGTTTCATTATTACTTGTTAAACATGTTTAACTGGACAGTAATGGAAGTTTGATTCTGCTTGCTTTTCCAGGATTTGTTGTTTCCATTTCATGTTGCTATTTATTTCTTCAGTGACATACTTCGAGTAATTGTCTAAAATCTGTATTCTTTGTCATCTCTGCTAATTGAAATCACTGCTTGATAGCCCACAGCTCAGTTAGTGATTGGATAGACACTCTTTAAATCGCACTAAGCAATAAGTCTCTTTCCTTTCCCAAAAGGGCCAGTGTTTGTGCTGAATTGTGACTTTCTCCCAGGCAGTGGACAATCCTGCCTCAGCTTTCACTTCACTTTCCCACAGCTCTAGCTATAGTCAGAAGTTAAACATTAAGGTTTTTTACTCCTTTACTGGGCATGTCTTCTAGATCTTCAGGAGAATCAGAACCTTGCAGTTTGCCACAATAGTCTCATTTCTCTCATCTTTCCTTTTTCACGTTTGGCCAATCGTTTTCTTTGTCTCACTTGCATCACTGCAACGAGCAGCATCAACATTGTACAACTCACAATTATTTTTTGGACTTACACTCCAAAGGTGGGACTTTTCTACTGTGTGAGAACTGAGTCAGTTCCAGTAATGACAAGGTTTTCACTATGCAGTTTTAAGGAATGTTCAGGTCAAATAGTGACAGTACCTTGGGGATAGGGTTTTTTCGGGAATAGGTCTATTCTTCCTTTTCAGTATGACTAGGCTGGTGTTTTCATGACTATTATTTCAACATTATTGCTTTTCAATGCTGTTTCAGTATTGAGAAAGGAATAGGTTAACAGGAGATTTTTACATGAGGAATCTCTTGCTATTCTGATTGAGCATGAACTACCTTTCTTGAATTAATGCTCAGATTGCTATAACCCTTTGATTAATTTCTGGAGTTTTGGAAAGTTGATTTTGACCATATTTTGTCAATAATATTACTTTTATGGGTAAGTAGATTTTAGAATATCATTACTGTGCCATTCTGAAATGTTTCTCATTTTGTTAGATTTCTTTACACTGTCATATACAAGTTCTTCATAAAACTTGTGCATATTTTCTTGTCTGTGGTTTAGCATCACCTCTTAATAGTGTCTCTCAAAGAGTAGAGTTTATTATTGACATATGATAAACTAGTTGTTTTATTTGGTTAAGTTTATTTTGCACTCCTAAGACCTGTTTACTTAATTAACAACACAGTTGTTTTTCTCTTTTATGTTTGGAGCGCGTTCCTTTTTGAGTTAATTTTGCATATAGCATGAAGCATGGATCAAGGTCCTTTTTTTAAAATAGAGACATTCAGTTTTCATGTTGAGATTTTTTTTTTAATTCAGGCAATTAGTGTCAAATTTTCTATAAGTACTGGCTTTGCAGCATCGGTAGATTCTGTTTACGTCAAAATAATTGTAATTTCCATTTGATTTCTTTTGTGTATAGGTTATTTAAAAAAAACAATTTCCAAATATTTCTGAAATTTGTGTAGATTACAGTTTTCATCTTAAAAATGTTAATAATGTGAGAGAAATACTGATTTTTTCTGTTAATTATAGTCATTCTATGTGATGTATATGTTCATATCCATTTGAGTTTGTCTAATTAGATACTTGGACTGAAGCTTCAATTATAAATAACTATATTTTCATATTAGAAAGATTAATATAGTTGAGGATGGGCTAGTGGTTCTTGGAAAAACATATCATTGGTCTGAGGCAGGGCTATACAAAATTGATTTTATTTTATAACTGTTAATCAGAAATCAGTAAATTCAGATTTTGATTCCAAAGACAAGGCCAGGACAACTTGAAGATTAACCAAAACAATGACCAGTCAAAAATGTTGAAAACTGACTAGTTTGATCTTGGTACTTTTCAAACTAGAGATTACATTTGATTAATCTAAGTGATCTGATTAATCTAACCCTACTGGCTCTCTCCCTGAAAGTTATCCAAGTTCTCCCTGGCATTTAGTGATACCTTTTACATCAAAAGTATTTTATATATGATTTTTTTTAATCCTTGGCAAATACTTATCTATTATAATATGACATTTCATTCTAACAAACACATATGAGAGAAAATATATCTTATGCAAATAAAATATAAAAATTTCCCTAATTTGTTTTTATACATATTACTTCAGAATTGTCTAACTGTATCTTTAAGAAATTACTCATTTTCTTACTGTCTTCTACTAATATTATTTGCAGTAACTTTTTGCAATGTAGGAAGGGCACATTTTAAAAAGTTTACCTACAAATTTTCAAGAGCTAGATCCTCTATTTTCAATATCCAGAGCTATCAAAAATATTGTTAAGTGGTACTTGTAATACATTTAACAATTTCTAAATTTTGCATATTGTTTCTATCTCCTACCTTTTCCTATTGTAAAAGAAGAAGTAAAGTTCTGTTTATTTTGATTCCATTTACTGACCTATTTGGCTGAAGAATCAGTATGAAATGGTAACTCAAAAGCTCTATTGTTAGTAACTTTGTTGATAATAACCAGTCTAACACCAGGAGAATAAGCTCATTGATTTTTAGGTATAGTTATTCCTCCTAAGTAGCAATGAATACGAACCAGAATAGATGGGGCAAATTTGCAGATTCCCCTTAGCAAATGACACAATTGAATAATGACACAAGAAATTTTGAACGTATAGTTCCAGTGCTATTCTTTACTAATGAAATCCATTACTGAAAATTAGCTCTTTTTGCATACACTTCAGTTAAATTGCTCCATAGGTCTTTCCCTCTAGTGGAGGTAGTTCAATAACTTACCACTCTGGTTTTAAATATTGCTTACTTAATTTTGCTTGTGTCATTTCCTTTCAGTATTGTTCATGTGAAAAGAGGACCCATGTAGATCTGTCGGGAGGAAGTACTGTTCAGTTTGCTGAATATTCCTGATTGAATTCCAGCAGTGTTCTTGATCTGCCTCACATCTAAGCTTGAAGAACATTAAACATTGACCACCTTTTGTTTCTGTGAATAGTCTTTATCTAATAACTATTGAATTATTTGATTATATTAATTTGATGGATTCCTGCTTCACCATAGCTTTTTCTTAATGATAGCCCAAATACTATCCCTTGTACACATTTTTATACAGTTTTCTCAGAATGAAGTTCACCCTTCCATTGCCTTACCAGCTGATCATTATTTTTATAAAGCATACTCTGTGATATAATTATTTCAGTTCAATTTTGCCTAGGAACACCAGTTTTGACCCTCAACTTTCAAAGTAACAACTGTCTTTCATCTGGCAAAAGTGGAAGATAATTGGATTAGGTAAAAAGTGGTCAAGAAAGTCAACTTAGCAAAGGGTATACTAAATCAGAATCTCATTTTCCAGGTCACTAACAAATTGCCAATGTATTAACTTTTACTTTTTAAGAAAAAAATTAACTTATCTTTTTATATCTATTTACCACAAACTTCCCATGAATCATATTAATTTAATTGCCCTATTGAGAAGTATGTCCAAAAATGAAGAAAAAAAATGTACTTGAAATTGTTCTTCTTTGGATATATGTTTGAGATTAAGAAATACAGCAGATTTTAGGATCTGCACTGTGAGTACAAATGTAAGGCTGTTTTTTGCTATAAAAAATATAAATATCCATGTGCATCACTTGCTGTAAACTCTTTTTATTGTGCATTGAAAATACGGAAGACAGTGGGATAATTAACTCCAATCTTTTCAGGAACATTCAGTTTTGCTTGGTATGACTTACACATGGAACAAAGTAGCCTGAAGGAGCAGATTCAGGGATGTTCACACCCTAAACCTGTAGCATTGTTGCTATCAAAGCAGCTCACTGCCGGAAACTTCAACCCCTAAAGACTATTTGACCACATTTCCAAGAGCTCTCTGAAATAAAAGACTTTAAGAAATAAAAGATAATATACTAAAGCTTTTCTTCCTATCCCCTTAGACTCTATTATAATCACCTTCTGAGGAAGCACACCTCATTACAAAACCAAATTGCTTACCTCCCAAGAGCTACTCCTTAGTCTGGGTGGATCTTACTTATTCTCCAAACAACAAAAAAATAATCAAGATGATTGTCTTAGTTTGATAATGTCTGGTGGCTTTTGCATAATAAAGTCAGAAAGGTTTCATTTCTCTATTTTTTAAAGAAATTTTCTTCTGATAAATGAAGACTGTGTAACTGATGCATTTCAAATTAATGTTATTAATGTAACTGATGCATCTAAATACTTATAAACAATTGTATTGACAAAGCAAAGCTTCAGTTTCTCTGAGTTTGGAGATCTTAATCACATCATGAAGAACTAATCAGAAATAACTACTCATATTATTCTTATAATACGCAGTCTGAATTTTGCCCTTGAACTATTTTCCCTTCTTATATACTTACATGAAATGAAATAGAATAATCAACCACTAAAAGAAGCTTATATAAAACTCTTTGAAGCAATGGAGCAAATAGTATTAAAATGTTTGCTTCTAAATAAATGTTATTTAAATATTACTGTTAGGGAGATTGTCAAACAGCTTTGAGGAGAGAGCCAAAAGAAATTGAATGTCGCTTCAATTTTGTAATTACATGACTCAAAGTCGTCCCTTTTTATCATCTTCTATGTCTGTCAGTGCTTTAATCAACCTTCAGAGTTGACGTGACCTTGTTCATGAAACCATTGTCTGAACTACTAAGACCCATTTTTTTCAAGGACCTTAAAGATGTTGTACTGCAGTTCTCTTCAGATATGCTTGAATGATTTGAAGAAACAGAGGTAGTAGATGTGCACGATGACAAGAGGAGTCTCTTAAGAAGAAATGTATCCTAACAGGGGGGGCTCAGAGTGGGAGCCTGAGATAATTATCGACAAGAGTTATAATGTGTATTATCATTGGGATCAAATCAACTTCTTGCCCTCACCTACTCCAGATAAAACAACCAAAAATCTATTGGGGGACAAATTCATTCCTACTTAAGACCAATGATACAAGATGGATAAGGAGGGCTTTAAGCAGGGCATTATAGTGTTTTTCAAATGTTCATCAAATTAAGCTCAAGTGTTCATTCAGGTCTTTTCATTATTTTTATGAATTTTAAAAATTGTTTCAAATATTTCTTCTGTTCCTTTTGCTTTTATAGGATATTTCAGTGAATTACGGTTGCCCAACCTTTGTTGGATACTCTTTCCTACTTTTAGGTTTCTTTCAGTCCTTTTCTCGTATCAGTTTTGGAGCTTCCCATTGAGATTTCCACAAGTTCAGAGATTCTTTCTTTGGCTTTGTACTGTACTGCAGAGCTCTCCCCTCATCATCTCCCCCTCCCCCCACTCATTCTCTGTTTTTGTTATACTGCTCTTCAACTCTAGCATGAATTCTTTGTTCTTTCTTGGTTTTCCATCTCTCTGCATTGCCTATCTTTTGACATTTGTTATTTTGTCTTTTAGAGTTCAGAGCATATTAATCACAGTTGGTTTAAAGAAACAATCTAAAAATTCCTAGAGTACTGTCATATATGAGTCTCATAAAGTACTTATTTAAAGTTTGAATTCAAAATTCAGTGCTTTAAAATTCTTCAAGTTAGTTCAAATGTTCATCCAATTGTGTTTCTTTGCCTTTTACTATGCCTTGTAAATTTTTATTAATAGTGAAATATAATCTGTTGGGTAAAAGATGCTGTAAGACATGTCTTCAGCAATGTGTTAGATGAAAGTGGTGATGGAAACAGGCTATAGACCTGTGATTAATTGCATTCTCTTAATCATTGGTTTCTCTGGATATTTACCTGGGCTTCTCAGTACTCATTCACCCTTTAATGACACAATTTCTGGATTGAACTGGAGTTGAATATTTTTCCTCATACTGGTTGATTAGGCTCTAACTAGATAGTTTAGGTTATAGTAAAAATGGTTTCTTTGGTAGGCAGATGTTATTAAGGAGAACAGAATGCTCTAGCATATTTCAAAACATTCCTTTCCCACCATTCCTTTTTCATAATCAAGAAGGGATTTTTCTCTATCCATCAATATGAGATCTTAATTCAATTCCTGTATGTAAAACTGTAGAGGTATAGGATCCCCTTGAAGATTTTAATTTTCAGGATTAAGAACTGAATTCTGGGGTAGCAGATAGGAGAAATATACACAGATTTAATTGAGAGATATGAATTTACCCAACCTGAAAACTTAAAGTGGGAGGAATAAGAACAAGGCATAGTCTCCCATAGAAGAGATGCTTTTAAACAACTTTTTTGGCTGTCTTCTGGATTAATGGCACTAACAAGGGCAGCACATACTAATAGAATGATGTCTAGCATTTCTATCAGGGACCCACTGTTGTAGGATAAGTACCTCTTTCACCCCTGCCTTCAAAAGTCTGGTGCCTGAGGACATCAGAGCATAACTATTAGTTCATGCTCACCCACAATAGTGATAGGGAGTTTGCGTCTACATCTCTGTGTGGGCAGCTAGAGTAACAATATTTAGGGAGCTAGCACTTCCCAAGAAAGTTCTGTTCATAGAGTCTGCTAAGGAAAGCCATAGTTATTTTTCAACTTCCTCCACTTGTCACCCTCTTTGAGGGCCACATCTCTGAGAGAAAAATGAGAGATATCTGTAAGGGAGATAATATCTCTGGCCAGCAGCCATAGTCCCTCAAAAACACCTGCCCATCTCCTATCTGTCATTGCTATGGGAATGTGATCCTTGTGCAGCTCAAACCCACAGCTCCAGATTGTACTGTCCCTGCCGGCCCCAATGGGAAAAATTTGGTTTACAACACCTGCTATTACTAGAGTTTGCAGCTGAAGTGTACTGTTAGATTATGGTTCAGGGGAAAGCTCTGGCGGAGTAACCGGTGCTGAGAAAGGGTTGCTTGCATGCAGACTGTGTTCTTAGCTCAGGCACTGGTTAGCCCCTACGGAAGTTTAAGCTCTTGACATTGTCTAGCAAAAGCCTTTACATTACCTACTGCCTAGGCTTCTACCTTGTTTTCCCACCATAGCTTTTCAGTCATCGAAACAGGCCCAGAAGTTTTATATAGAACAGCAGCCCAGTAACCCAGACCAATATACCAGGACTGTATTCTGTAGCTGACATTCTTCATATAAGATGAATACTTCAAGGTGAACAAGTATTTAGTTTAACAGATAGAAACAAATTATTCCAAAAAATGTGAAGAATTGGGAATTCTTCCCAATACGTCCCAAACATTTCTAAACAATGAAACAAAGCAAAATCTCTGGGAAAAATAGCAACACAACAGAATTAAGTAATCTATCTGAAGAAGGATTCTGAGTAATAGACCTAAAAAAATTTTCTGATAGTAGAAGAGTGATTGATGTATCAAATGAAAACTACACAAAGAATGAGAAAATGTGAGACAGTCGCAGGGATAATAGATTGAAAAACACAACTGGAGTAAAATGAGACTTGAGGGGTACAATGTTAGAGATGAAAAAAAAATCATAGAAATTGCAGAAGAAAACGGGATAGAACTCTTACTTGAAATTAAAAAGATAAAATAAAGCTGAGAATTTCCCTAATTGGGGAAGGAAACAGACATCCACATCCAGGAAATGCAAAGATTTCCAAACAAAATAAATCCACACATGCATCAAAGCATATTATTTAAAATGACAAAAATTAAGGAAAAGAGAATTCTAAGCAGCTTGAGGAAAATGTGTCATATACAAGATAACCACTATAAATTTATCTGTAAATTTCATGACAATAACTTTTCAGATAGGAAGGAAATAGTATATTTATAGTATTTTCAACTAAGACTCTTGCTAGATTATCATAAACTCAGAATTGAAGAAGCAATAAAAGGTTTTGCAAGCAAAAGTGAATATTAACTGAATTCATAATCATTAAACTGGTCTTCTACAAAAAAATTAAAGGAATTGAAAGAAATTCTATTTATAAGCAGCAAAACATCTAATACAGACAAGTTTGTGTGAAGCTAAGAAAATAAAAATGTGGACTATTAGATGGAATGAATCTAATGTGTTGGTTTTTTAAATTTGTTTAATTTAAAAAGTAACTCGGAATTTTCTATCCTGTCTCCAAAATTTCAGCTAAAGTTTAGATTTTTTTTTAACCCATTACTAATTTCTGCAGATAATTTTTGCTCATGATTTCGGACAAGTAAGTTGTATTTTTCTGTATGTGTATAATTTCTCCATTTTGGAGAAAGTGCTTTTCTGTATGTCACTTCTGTGACAAATTTAAGAGTTGCTGATTTTTCTGTTATTAATTTGTTGTTTGAATGCAGTTATGGTTTTCAGATTCCTTAGATGCTGGAATGGTTTAAATGGTTTAATGGTTTAAATGGAATGGTTTTTTAAATGGTTTAAATGGAACGGCTTAAATTTTTTTTTTAATTATATTTGATAGTAGTAGACTGGTCACTCTCACAAAAATCAGGTGCTGTTATCACTTTTCCACATTTTGACCTCTAAATTACTCTAGGAGACACTTGCTGGTGTTCTATTTTACAGGTGAGGAAACAAACACAGTGAGACTAAGAAATGTTCACATGTGACAATGCTCATAAATATTGACAGTAAAATATGAATCCTATCTGAAATACGGTCTTTTTTTCTTAGTACACATGGTTTTGTGTTCTTTGCCTAAAAAGCTGGAGGAACTATTTACTCCTCATGCCCACCCCCATTCTCCTTGGTAGAGTAGCCTATTTTAATAAAGGAATTCATCTGTTTGACATGGTCAAGTCCTTTGGAGAAGTGGTCTCACTTCATTTCCTGCTAAGCTGAATCCTTTTGGTCTACCTGATCATAATGCTCCTGTTTTCCTTGCTCTAAGCTTCTTAGAAATCAATGTGTTATAAAATTCTAGTCAAAGCAGTATGAGGGAAGTTGCAGGAGACCTTTTGAAAAGGCTTCTCTTATTCTGCTGTACATTATATAGTTTGGATGCTATATCTGAAATGTCTGTAGCCATTTTGTGAATCTAAGGAGACCAAGTTGATATTCTGTGGTTGCCACATTAGTAATATCGAAAGATGAATTAATTCTTCTGGCTATTGAATTAATCTAACCTGGAGCCAGCTTTGTGAACTGTTTTTATGTAAGAAAGTCACACTTCCAAATTGTTGAAGACAGTTTTTGATAATGATGTTCTGTAACACACTGTTGAGAGTAACTAAACTGATTTATACACCAGTAAACAATAGATAAATTTAAAAATATATATATAGCTTTTATTTAAAAGGTAAAATACTTTCCCCTGTAAGATCTGAAAAATTTGATCTCTGGAATTAAAAGCAACTTATAGAAAATTTGAAGCAATATTTTATGGGAAGAACAAAATCTATAGAAACTAGTGCAGTATAATCTGAAGCCAAGCTCTTTTGTGTCTGTTTTTATTCCAACACTTAAAAATTATTATCTTGAGACAGGTTATTTTTTCTTTGCCTGAAATTCCTCGTATGTAAAATAGATACTTCAGAGTTACTGTGAAGAGTAATTGAAATGATCTATATAAAATTCCTAACAAGTACCTAAAAAATCTGAAAATTGTAAGTACCATATAAATCTGAATTGTTATAAGTAACATTTTGTTTTCCTGAATTTCAGTACTGCTCACCAATTTTTCTCTGACTTACAAGATAATCAAATTTCTATAGAGAAATTTACATGGGAATAAAATTAGTGCCAGTTACTAATGTTCTTAAGCATTACAAGGTATGCTTAAGAACATTCTCACTCTGTAATTTAAGTGACAGTTTGATGTATTTCAAGGCAACAATATTTGACTTTAGAACTGACTTTTATTTTTTGTTGAAGAGATGGATTTCAATAGATTCGATTAGAATGGCAGAATAAAAAATTACATGATTTTAAAATAACTAAAATTTTAGTTTTCCATTGAAGGGTATTGTCTATCAAACATGAGGTTCATATTTTGATATCTTGTTTACTTTTTTTAATTGGTTCTTGAAAATGGATATCATAATAAATATTTCATCTAAATATTCTAGCACAGCATGCTGCTTTTTAGTATTTGACATTGATATATGCTAGTATGAAAATAAAATTGCCCTTTCCAAAAATATTAATCAATCCTTTTGCTTCCCTTTGTAACAAGGTTTTAAAAATGTTCTTTCCCAAGACTCTTATTCATTTATTCTCTTGGATTTTTTTTAAACCATAGACCCAATGATTCCCTCTGATAGCCTTTCCTCATTTTATTCTCAATAATGACTCTTTTGGGAGCAATGCTATAGGGAATGAGATTGATCACCCATCACTGTTTCTGATGTGCTGTTTAACCAAGCTGGTGAACCATAGACTGTCATCATAGAGGGTATCAAATCAACAGTGTGTGCCATGCAGCTTATACTCCTGTGCACCTAGCAATAATGAGAATTCTTTTCGTTCATTAGACAGCCCAGAGAACTGCTGAGTAAATTTCAGGACAAAAATGTTTTATGTGATTCTGGGTAATTTGTCACTAAAGAAGTTGAAAAACTGTCCCAACTATGTGACTTCCTGATGTAGACCTTATATATTCAGTGGAACTACAGTACTTATATTATACTAGACAAAAAACAGTGTTTCATTTTCACATCTAAAATACATGATGACATTTAAATGAGATTCAAAATTATAGATAGCAGTGTTCTGTTTTCTAAATTACTTCCCAAAACATGGCAATTTTTTGAAATGTTGTTTTCACTTTATTTTAAAGTTTGTCTTCTCTGACCTCATGCCATGCTTTTCTTCATTTAAAATTTGGTAAAGTGAAAAAAAAAGTGCAATTTTTATAATATTTGGTTCATCACTTTAAAGTATAAACATCTTTAAACATCTTGCTCCCCAGTAAGAATGTTAGATTTTCAAAGTAAACATACAAGATACTTTATTTGTTTCATACTTTAGAGGATGATTATATTCTGATTATATACTAATAGAATTATGCTGAATTTCTTATTTAGGAAATTAGGGTTAAAATAATTTTTGAATAGTTTGGAGTTTATATTTTTTTATGAAGGGTATGTATGATGTAAATTATCACTTTTTTTAATACGCAACACAAGAAATGTAATTTAGAAAAACTAAAATTTGTATAGATGAAGTAAATATAACTTTCACATATCAGAACAATTTTGTATCAAACCAAAATTTTTAACAAAAAATATTTATATATATAAAGAAATATTTAAATGTTAGTAATGCCTTCAATTTATTTGAGAAAAAATGCTGATAACATTGAAGTTCATGTAATGAAACAATAATATATGTTTATATGGAATGTGATCTAGAGAAATGATTTTGAAAATACTATCTAGAAAAACTAAATGGGGAAATTTTTATCATCGTTATATTTAAAAGTGGCCTCAATTTAAGAATAGACATCACAATAGCATTTTAAAACAAGACACTTTTTCTTAACAATCTCACACTTAATTGAACAAAAACATTTTTTTCCTGTTTCTATTTTTCCCTGTCAAAGCCTATCATTTTCTCCTTCTTGACAGAAGAGTTTTTGTCCTTTCCAACTTGTATTCTAGTTTTGAAGACAGGTGCCTTCAAGATAATAGAAAATAAAAAATTTTATAGGAAAATCGATTGAATGAAAAGTCATTCTGTGCACTAATTGTTCTTTCTGCAGAAATTTTAGGATTATATTAGATAAAACTATCAGTGCATTTCATAACAATTTTGCGTTCCCCTTTTTATATGAAATTTACAAAATGATTTGAGTATAAAAATACAAAAGAATTATAATGCATTATATAGAAAGCAACTTATTGGGCATCTTTGCTTCATAACTGTGTTTAGACATTGATGATGTTAGTGCTTTTGAAGACATTAGATGTGTAACTCCACTAAACCTTACAGATAAGTCTTTTAACTTTATATGTGCATTATATGCAGTAGCTTAATGAAGAAGGAGGGAATATAAGAAAGAATAATATGCACTTTAATAAATCATATATCCTTGTGCTATTTAAATGTTTCTTCAAGGTTGATTGAAACTTTAACCTCAGTCTCAATAAAAAAGAAAAGCTTCAAATTTGCCAGACCTTGAATTTTTACAACACTATGTTGAATTATGCAGTGATCAGTCAATTATTCATCTCCCTCAGCCTGAGATAGCTGTGCTTTGAAAAGCATGCAAAAATGGGGCTACAGAATGTGATGCTGTGTCAACACATTTCACTCAGGATTGCTTACAAGACAAATTTTTGTTTCAACATTGATTCTAGTTTTCTTGATGTTTGCTTCTAATAAGGTACCTGTTACAAATCAATTTCAGTTTGCATGCTTTAGTTTCTGATTCAGGATGATACACTGCCAAAATGACATTACTGCCTTTTCCATAGATTTCTACACCTATATGAGAAATAGAGATCTTTCATATTTCAAGGTAATCTTAACATAGGACTGCAAAACAAACCTATTTTTCTGCTAATGGAAGAAGCAAGAAACTAGTGCTAAGTTCTGGAACAGATTTATCTCAGTAGTTGATTTGTTAAAGTAATATTTTATCAATAAAGTGAAAAAAGATGCAGAAATATAAGAAAAGATATAGTATGGGGAAGAGAAGAGAGAAATGCTATAGAAATGGAGTTTGAAGCTTGAGATTTTTGAAGGAAATTTAAATTATGATTCTGTGATTTATCAAATTTTTATATAAGGACAAGTAGATTTACCTCTTTGAACCTCAGATTCTTCAGTGTTATAACAGGGAAAACACACTTTTCACAGGATAATTATGAATATTATATAGCAGACTGTTAATTATTTAAAACATACTGTTTTATCCAAGGTAAATCCTCAGAAATTTGTACCTATTTTTCTTAATTGACATTGAAAAGAAGCAATCTCAGAAATATTTGGATCCCATGACATACACATTATAAATGTAGTAAACTTGATAAACTACTCCACCCTAATTGATTAATAAGAACTGGTCATAGTATAGTACTCTATTAAAATTGATAGTATATTTACATTAAATAAGAGACATTTGTAACTGGAAGAGATAGATTATATTAGCTACTTGTCTAGATTACTCATAGGCCAGCTTTGTCTGTATCACATTCTCTTTCAATGCAGTTATCTTTCTCTGTTTTAATAGATCTTTCTAGCACAGAGAGAACATTTGGAGACCCAATATGTTATGAAATTCAAACCTCATTTGCTTTCCTCTTAAAAGTGAGTACAGCCAAACAGCCAGAAGTTGACAATAAAATTCCCCCACATGTTTAAGTGAAGCTGGCTGGGAAGAATAAAAAATGTGGGACCTAAAAAAAAAATGTGGGACCTTTTTAATTCAAGTACATAGTATGCCTAATTTTAAAATTAAAGACTTTACAAGGGTGAGTTTTTTTTTTAATTAAGGACAATACTAAACAAGGCATACATGGTTAACAAAATATGGTTAACAAAATATAACTTCAGAATTATAACTTCAAAATTAGTAAAGAATGAAAGAAATTGAATTTTACTTTTAATAAACCCAGTTATCCACTCTTTCCAAAAATAATCATATCTAATAAGTATAGAACTGAAAGGATTGCAAGCCAATTTTACCAAGTATATGAGAGATTCAATATTCTAGATATATGGCTATTTTGTCTTTTTTTAAAGTAAATTAAGATAACTTAATTGTACAATTTTAATTGTACAATATTCATGCCATATTCCATATAGAAAATGAGATTTGAATGGAGTTATTTCATTATGTGTAATATATGTTTAAAGGTATCATGACTTTCAAAGGTGTACTTCTCACTTATTAGAAATACTGAGTAAAACTCAGTGGACCAGGGATTAATGTATCTAGAAGCAAATGAATCTGAGTATTAATTAATCTCAGCCCATTAATCTCCAAAAACAAACAAACTACCCATATCATTTATATAAATATATCAAATCAAACCTGGAAATCTTAATTGCCACTTATTTAAAGTCCAGAGTTCGCCTAGATTTTTCTGAACTTTAAGAAACAGTTATACACGCACATGATATACATGTGATGGCACATGTATCACATATGGTGCATACATACATGTACAGATATATTTGCACATGGGTATGTATATGTGTTGTTATGATGGTGTATGCATGTATATGCATATACATGGCTGTATGTGTGCATATATGCATGATACATGGTTGACTATTATAAGCATATATGCATATTTGCACACATATGTGCATGCATGTATATACATGCACATAATTATGCAGTATTTGAAGTTAAGAACAGATAAATGTGTTCACTTGCTCATTCAGAATTCTATCAGGAAGAAAAACTCTTATTTCAAAGAAGGAAGTGAAACATAGTAAACAATCATAAATATTTGGGAATGAGAACTGTTGATTTGTATCTAGGCTCTATCACTTTCAAACCTATATGTGACCATGACCAATTGTTCAATTTAAAAGATTTTAGTTTCCTTATCCAAAATATGGTGGTGATAATACTTACTGAAAAAGTTATCCAGAAATGAAATGAGGTATAGGTTACAAAATACTTCTTATGACTTAGTATATGATAAACACTCCAATATAGTAATTTCTGATATAGTATGATGGCCTGTAAGTAAGGTATTTTATTATCAAAAAAATTTCACACTAATCTAGAAACCTAATATGTTTTTAAGATACCAATGATTTCTACCACCTCTATATGTGACTTAAATTAATGTACTCTTGTTATCTTCTTGGTTTCCTTTTATACCTTTGTAGATACTCATTCTTTTAAATGGAGCAATATGTGAGGTTAATTGTGGAGATGTCCAAAATATAAAGACCCTATGCTAGATATGTATCTATTCCCAGGGTAGGGGAAACAATATTTTTTAAAACTCTAGAAAGAGAGAGAGTTTCTAAGTTATGCTGGTACATTAACAGTGCATTAGAATATTTGATTTTTTCTTTTTTTTTTATAATTCTGAAATATGAGCTCAGGAAAGAGTCAGCTGGGGACAAAGGATAAAAATTATACAATTCATTAGAAGCAATTTTATTTCTACATTTATTTGTTAATGTCTCACCTTGTTCTTAAAAAAGAATCAATCTAGTTTTAAAAAATACAGGTACTTTGACATACTAGAATACATTAAATTAAGTGATGATAAAAGCAGAGTAACACAAAGGGTAGGAAATTAAGATGAATTTGAGATGAAGGTTTGTATAAAATATTCAACATATAAAGACTTATGTACTTGTTAAAGTCAAGCCACAAATTTTACTATAAGCTTCTATCCATACAAAGCAAAGAAAAATGAGCATTCACAGTGCATACATATCCTGCAACAAAAAAACAAACAAATGAGATGAGAAAACATACTTATTCGTGTTAGAGGGACCAGAAATAAACTTTTGCTGTTCTATATGTAGCTGATGATAGGTCCAAATAATTGCGTAGGTTTTATATTTTTTTGAACCAAATGAATGCAAAACATACAGAAGATAAGGAAATTTTGTATCTTTATTGCTAGTACCAAGAGCTGAAGAAACTAGTCTCTGCTCACAAATCAATCTGAAATTTAATTTCAACTTTAGCATCTTTCCTCTAATCATAAAATTCTAAGGGGTAAACTTCTGAACATGGTTCTGTAAATTCCAAAGTTAATCTTAAATATCTTGAAATAACTAGATTTATTTACTTTCCTAGGAAAGCATTTTAGTCTTGGAATGAATTACTACCTTTTCTCTAATCATACCGGAGGTAATAACGTGGTTGCTAAAAGGGCTTCTTCTACTAAAGCTAGTACAAGTGATGAGTCCATTATAATTTAGGGTGTGTTTCATCCTTTTGTAAGAGGTAATTCTGTATGAGATGACTGTAATAGATACAGTATACTGTGATGTACTATACAATAATAGAGTGCAATATAGCATTGTATGACTGTAGTCCTTAGAATGACAGTCCTGGACCAAACAACTTAGGACTATCAATTTGATTTATACATAAAGGCTGATGCAAACCAAGGCACATGAACATCATGAAATCCATTTAGTCCTGCATGCAGTGATGGAGACCTGGAAAATAATCATTTTCTTTCCATCTTTTCTTGCTGTTCAATTTTGGTTGAGTGCCATATAATGTACTGAAATAAACTGTCAACATACACTGTTTTTGCTCATTGGCAAAAAGCTCAACTGCTTTTTGGATGGTTGACAAATTGTCTGTGGCAACAATATAAAATCTAAAAGTATAAAATTAGTTGTATATCATACTTTAGTATAGTAAATATTCCTTTGCTGATAATAATATATGAACATACATGCTTTTGCATCTATGACTTCATATAACTTATTTTAATACATATTCATTGGGAAATCCATACACAAGTGCTATACTGAGTGCTAGCATTCTAGAATGAATAATACATGGTCTCTGCACTTGAGAAAAGCACAATAGTGTGGGTAATACAAGTAGAATAAGTTATATATTTTCAGAATGAAAAGGAAATGTGTTATTCGTTCACATAGAAAAAAATTAAGTTCTAAGAAAGTTCCAGAAGAGTTGATATTTGACCTCAGTTTTAGGAAAAGATATATTTTCCTATGATAAGCAGTAGTAATACCATTCGCATGAGTCCTGAAATATGAAAAAAAATTGAAATGGCTTGGAACATTCAGAACTCAGTAGGGTGGTAGTGTCGAAGCTTACTCTATAAAAAATAAGGGTAAAGGATGTAGTAAGTGCAAGGAAAAGTTATGATTTAAGGGATGGGTAATTTGGCTAACTTTGTCTATTAAATGTGGGAATTGAATTTGGATTTTATTTTGTCAACAATGAACAGTCAAAAGTTGTTTTCATATTGAGAAGCCACACAAACATTTTTTAAAAGATAACAATCATGTTGAAGGGATTAGAGAGAGACTGTGACAGGAAACTGCTGCAGTAATTTGAGAGAATGATGAAGACTGACTTAAACTAAGACCATGACAGTGAAGATAAGAAGTCAGACTTGAGAGATATTTCTAAAGAAAAATACAAAAAGATTTAGGAAATAATTAAGTTTGAGTCAGTGAGTTAGCAAGATCAATAGGAATATCTGAGGTTCCGTCTTGGAAGACTGTAAGAACAAAGGTTGAACTTCTTTACTAAGAGAAGGCATTAGACAGAGTATACTTTGAAAATGACATTATTTTTGCACATCCTCAATTTAAGGTAAGCATATATATGTGTTGGCTAGTCATGGGCAGTACATCCTCAGTCTCAGGAAGAAGTGTGACTAGATAAAGACTTGAATTTGATCTGCTTATAAAATGTAGTTCAGTTTACAGACAGATAATTCTGAGTCAGATACACTTCAGTTACTTCCACATTCTTACCTATCACTGGGATCCTTGGCTATTTACTATTGGTGCCATTGCACTTCTACTTCAGTAAGCCATGCTTCATGGATTCTGCCCATCTCTGTGTAAGCACTGAATCTCATACCCATACCTTATTCTTTTTACACTTGCCTCAAGATGCTCTTTGGCCACTGTAGGGTGAGATATTTCCTTGGTATCTTTTCATACAAAAATTGAAAGTAGGGAGGACATTAAGAACTGTGGGATGAAGATGTTCAAGAAAAGTCAAGAATTAGCAGATAAATTGATATAACTCCCTCTCCATAATGGATATCATCAGTTCATCAGACTCTCAGAGAATCACCCAAATGTAATTCATCAGTCAATTACAATTAATAGTGAGTGTATCAAGTTTGGTCACAAAATTCTCATTCTTTCTCCCTTCTTCCTTACCTCACTTTTAACCTTATTCTTGCTTCTTTAGAATGTTATGTTCCAGTGGTATAGTGTCACTTAAGAATTTATCTTATGTGGTGCTCTATGGGGCAACTAAATTATATCACAATGGAAAGTAGCACCATTTCTAGGATTAAGTGTAAAAGAGAAATTACTCAATAATTTGAACAGACAGAATTTAATATAAGAAAGTGTTAATTATAAGTTTTAAAGTAGTATAAAGTTAATGAGGAAGAAGAGGGTTTTGAAAAATTAGAATGAGCAGATACAAGGAGGAATCACTACCTACACTGCTGACACAGAGCACCCCTATCTCATTGTGTTAGAGAGGGCACATCCCTGACTCAGTGAATGGCAGAGAAACTGTTGTGATGCCACACCTGAGGAATTTTTTAGTAATTCGCTTTTTGGAATGCTAGGGAAAGCTATTCATAGGTAGGAACCTTGTTAAAGGTACCTGATATAAAAATCCACAAGAGGGATCATACCCAGCAAGAAAGTTACCACCAACAGCTGTACAGATGCCCCACCAGTATCAAGCTGCCTAACAAACTTCAAGATGGGGGTCTGAGGGCACACGTGTAATAGCAGAATCCCCGCAGACAGGACCTCTTCCAACTCACTGAAAATCCTGCTACAGATTAGTTGTCCCAATCGATAATACAACCATCTACTGTAAAAATAGAACCTCTCGTAACTTTAAAAAGAAAATAATGTGGAGATAAAAACACAATAAAAAGTCACCTGAGTCCTCAGGATTAATAGCCCACTACACAGAGAGAACAAATCTACAGAACCAAGCTATGAAGACATGGAATATTTGTGTTTCCCATTCATGCAGTATTGAAAATTGCCATGATAAAATAATTCAAAGGAATAGAGGAAAACAGAGAAAATGGAGAAATATTGACCAAAGACATACAAGAAAACTTAGGGGGAAAATGCATGAATATTCTGAGAAGTATAATTAGTGAATGGAAGATCAAGATTGAAATTTAAATTAGAAAATAATAGAGATGCATCATGTTAAAAAAATCAAGAAAGATGAAAATTCTAGAGAAGCCTATGAAAGTAGAATAGATAAAATGGAAGATTTGTTCAGTGATCTTGAAGATGAAAATAAATGTTTCAGGTGAGGAAAAAAAGAAATGAAAAAAAGTGAAGAAACACTCAGAGAATTATCTGACTCTATGAGGAGGGGTAATATGACATAATGCCTATGCCAGAATGAGTGAGAGAGAGAAGGGAAAAGAGAAATTATTTTTAGAAGTAACAGAGGAAAACATTCCAAACCTGGAAAAGGAACTGAATATACAAGCCCATGAAACTAAAAGAAAACCAGGGTCTGTAAACAAAATGAGACCTATACCAAGACATATGAGAGTGAAACTTTCAGGAGTTCAAGACAAAGAATATTGAAGTAATTTGGTACATGAAGCAAATTGCCTTTATAGAAACCCCACTCATACTAACATTAGACTTTTCTGAAGAAAAATTATGGGAAAGGAGAGAATGGAATGAAGTGATCAAAATAAAAATTGGTTGCCAAAAATAATATACCCGCAAGTTTCTCTTCCAAATATGAGGGAGAAATAAAGGCCTTAATGGACAAATAACAGCTGAAAGTTTTCAAACAATGGATGTCCCCATCCCTCCCAGAAAAGTTAAATGAGTGTTTGTATCTGAACAAAAGAAGGAATCATACACAGGAAATGAATAAGGAAACCCACAGCATTAAGGACAAAATGTCAACAAAAGACTCATTTATCAGTAATTACATGGAAATTTACTCATGGAATGAAGGATAATCAGCATTTATAAAGCAATTTCTATCAAGTTTGAAAATAGATGTTTGGAAAAGTACATTTGGGACTTAAAATACCCTATTTAACCACCAAAAGACAATAGAGAGAAAAATAAGGGCAAAATATCCTTAAGCAAAGAATTAGGTTGCATAGGCTTAATAAACATTTATAGAGCATGATACCTTCCAAAAGATGGATTTTATGAATTCAGAAGATGAATAATAATTGGATATTGAGGAAATAGATATTCAAAAGACTTGGGGACAAAGGGGGAAATGCAAAAATATGAAAGAAAGGTGGTAGAAAGTATTTGTGTCAGTAATATTTATTTAATCAAGAATTCTGGCATTTATGAATAAAAATACACGAAGACATTAATGTTGGAGAATTGTGCTGTTAATAGAGGGGAAGGGAGAAGGTGATCAAAGTATGGAGGGAGCAAAAAGGGCTGTGGTGAGGAATATGGGTATGGTATGGTAGCAGACAGTTAAAGAGATGTGATTTTGTGCTTGTGAATCTAATACAATGTTGTAAACTAGCATTACCTTAAAAAAGAAAAGAAAAAGTTGGAAATATTATATAAAGGCAAAGGCAAAATAGTAGGTTGAAAGAACAATTCCTTTTGCTCTCAGAAAGTGTGATGGTTTATTTCATTGGAGAAGGGGACCTATGGGAAAATCACAGGTTATGGTTAGAAGACTTGGAATATGACATTTTTCCTCCTAGTAATGAATTGTTGTCACAAACTTTAACTGTTTCTCAAATTCATTCATGTTAAATTTGTAATATGAACACAATGCTTAGGTTCACCCTTGAGAGCTAATAAGTCCATGGTGATTTTAGTTTCCATTATAGTTGAAAAATAAGAATCAAGAAGGATAATCATTGCCCAAGCTTATCCAGAAAGTCAGTGATTTTTTTGAGAGATGCACACAGGACTAGATCATTGAGAAATAGGTGAAATGCAAGAAATGTTTGTGTTTAAAATCAGTTTTATAACTAAGCCATTCATGAACTATTAGAACAGTACATCCAATATGCCTGATTCAGAAATATAACATCAATACCTAATGAAAGTCTTCTCAGTAAGGATACTGTTTATATGGAATTCAAATCAAGTCTCAAAGCAAGATAAAACATATTGTGGGATCTTATATCAAGGGTAAAAAAGGGGAAATACAAACAATGGGAATTTATGGGTGTCAAAGCAAATGCAACCTATCCATAGAAATAATATTATCACTAGTTTCAGAATAAATAATAATGCAGAGGAACTTTAGGTGTTCCCCTATCAGTCTCACACAAGGATACAAAATTCCTTAAATACTGTGCTTCAACTTTTTAAAACAAATCACCGGTTGGTTGAGTTAAAAAAATATTCTGACTTAGTTGGTCCTGCACTTGCTATCAGGCCTGAGATTCTGAAGTTCTAACAAATTTCCAGGTGATCCAGACCACATGATAAGCATTGAGTCCAAGAAGTGACAATTGATTGAACTATAGGGTCAATATTGAATACATATGAAAAACTTGCAACATTTGACAAAAAAAATATTGTGGGGAAAATATCAATTATGTCAAAGACTAATTTCAAAAGAGGAAGGGGATTTCTTATGTATAGTCTCTCTATCTTAGCTTAGGTTTCAAATTCTTTCATATAGTCTCCTTTGAAAATTTAACAGCTGGTATTTGTAATAGATTCATGAACTTTAATGGCCATCTAGGTGAGTGTTTTTCAAAACTTTTTTTTTGCAATTCATCTGATAGATATATCTATGCGATCCATTAAAAGCAGATTCTGAGGAGTAATTGTAGAATTTAGGACTCGAACGAGACACAAATAGAATAATTGGTGATAGCCAAATACAAGTTGTAGATTAGTTAGTAATATTGTGCTTGTAATTTTATAATGTAAAATTTATATTGAGTTTATCAAAATTTTAGTACTAAAGTAAGCAGAAAGTTATGGGATCCTGTACAGTTTTTAAGTTTTCTATGTCAAATTAGTTTATATTTAAAATTTTGTTAAAAAATTTTCCTGCATCCTATTTTAAAATACCAACTCAGAATATCTAGAATGAAGATAAGTAATGTACATGTGAGCATATTTTCTAGGCCATTATTTATATACTGAGCTTCCAGAGTAACGTACAAAACATTTCATCATGAATGGGTCTTACTCTCATCTCACCTAAAGGTAAGAGTGGGTAGTTAAGGAATGAATTGCTACTCCAGGATCAAAACATGGCTCTGTCCACTGCAGAATGTGCAATCTCCCCCTAAGAGATTTTTGTCCATTTCTCTCCTCCTCTTCATATTCTAAGGCAGTCTTATGCATCATTGAATTAAAGATTTTACCTTGGCAGAATCTATTTGATAGTTTGTTAACTTACATAAAAGCTGGCCAGCAATTTTATGTGAAGGTGAAATCTGCTTTAGAGTATGATATTGAAGTTCTAAAATGTGCTTCTGAAAGATTCCACATTACAAGAAGGCTGCATGTTGGAAAGAGATGTTGAATTATTCGAAGTTGGATCCAAATCAATCACAAGTCTACTGCTTAACACTGCTGATATGTCAGTCATTTTCTAGAATGGTGTGCCATTCATACTGTTAAATGAACATTTTCATTTCCCAGAGGAGTGATCTGCTGTCCATCCTTATAATATGGAGCATTGTTCCCTGGCTATTTACATCAGCACTGCTCTCTCACAATGGGTTTGTTTCATTGGTTTACATAAATTGAAGGATGCTTTTAAATAAACTGGAAAGGAACGAATCAACATGCCTCTTGTGATTAATCAGACTGTGTGACAATGAGAAGATGCATCAGAATATAAGAGGAATATTATGGACACCAACTTTAATAATGTATAGCATACATTTAAACAGCCTTATTTGGAAAAGATCCACCTTGACTATATGCATCAAATGGTTGATTTAGAGGAGTTTTTTCTTGCACATTATGATTATGTGACTAGAAGTAGGAAATAGTATTTGTAGCTTCAATCATCTAATGATATCTGTCTTACATGTATATATTTTAAAGTGGACTTTTGGAGATATGTTTATATGAATTTTTATGAGCTTTAATGGGCAGGTTTAGAAATGAGTTTGTTTTTCTTTTCAAATCAAGTGAGTAATTTTTATATGAATTGTCTTCCTTCATATAATAAATATCTCAAATAAATAACAAATCAGTAAAGAGAAAGGGGTGGATTTTCCCCTTCTTCATCGCTGTTGAGTAAAAACCATCTTGTAACAAGTGAGAATTACTTGATAAATGCTCTGAAATCAAATATTTCCCCCTAAAGAAAATATTTGTACAAATTCACTCATCCCATGTGTGCATAAATTATGATGATTCTAAGAAATTGGTTCTTTATATATTTTTAAAAATGATTCACCAAACATCAATCCAATAAATGAAACAAAAACTGGTAGAGATTTACATGCATATGTAGATATATGCAACATACGCACACACACACACACACACACGAACATATTAGTGTGAAAGCTTTAACAAATCCTCATTATTCACGTAGTTAAAGAGCAAGCTAAATAGCAGTACCAAAATGCTGTAAATCCTCAAGGCTGACAGAGAAGTGGTTATGACAGCTTTCACATTATCTTATTGCAGAATCGAGGCAGTAGTCACAGCTGGCTCATATGTCAAAATGTGTCAGGACTTAAATGGTAAAACAGGAGTGCAACAGCAATTGGCTTTTCAATCAATAACACAATCAATATATTTCACAGATATTTTCCCATATCTAAATTACTCTGCAGAGATGAGGGAGCCCAACTGAGTGTTTATAAATCAATAAAACACACAGCTAAAGGACATTTGCTCCTGTTCTTTTACTTCAAGGTGCTGTTTGCCTTTTCTTTCCAACTCTTTTCTTATTTAAGAATGTATTTTTGAGGACAAACAGCCCTCTTGTGCACACAAATCAGCTTACTATTGCATTTTGTGCACATGATGTTTTTAAATAATTTTGTGCTTGAGCATTCAACTAAGTGGAAGGACAGCTTTTCTTAGTTCAGAATGCTCTGACTGTTAGAATTAATAAAGCAGCTTTCAGATTTCAAGTAATGTATGCTATATAAACTTCAAATAAATAATATCAAAGTATAGCATCCAGACTTGTGAGTTGAAATAATAACCCAAGGCATTATTTTTTTCCCGCTTATGGAACAATATTCTTGCTGGAAATTATATATATTGTGTTTGTGCAGATATGTCACAAGTGAGAAAAATGCTGTCCTCTACAAATCTATCCCCTTTGCAGAAGGAGATGAAGGGGGCAAAAAAAAAAAAAATCTGTAGTTTAATGCAAAACTCTAATACTGACATATAATTTCATTTCCATCCTGTATATCAAAATGAGGTGAAGTATGAAGCATGGTTTAACAAAAGCTGCAGTATTCTGAGTTAAAACCGCCATATTCTATCAATAGCCTTTATAACACAAAGTAATATTATGTTTCACTGTGTCAGAACTTCTTTAAAAACGGAAGGCTATATTGTGTTACAAGTAGAATGCAAATTAGATACATCAATCTATATACTATTTCTAAGATTATATAGCTGAGGGGAGCTCTTTCTATGTAGCTTACACTAAAACACAGACAACTGAGGCATCATGTAAAGGACATCACTTCTCTCTGAATTTGGGACATGATTTAAAAATAGGGTATCAAAATGGACGATGCTCCTCCTTATCAAAGCTCCTTTTTCTCACTTTTTTCTATGAATTTATAACTAGAAATATTTTTTATCCCAATGACTAGAGTTGCTGGTTGGCCTATATGGTAGGCAATACCTTAAGAATATAGATAGAATTTCATTTTTTCTGCCAATGCTATCCTCTGACAAGCAATTATCTTTATAAGTGTAATTGGTTAATTAGAATGTAATTTCCATTGTCAATTTCACCTTTTTTTCTAGTCTTGTCTTCCATTAGGTTTGTCCTTTTACCTTATATCTCAGCTAAGTTGAATCTTAATTTGTTCCTTGTATAGACCTGGTACTGTCAAAATGTCTTGCCTTTCTTATACCTACTGAAAAATTCTTCAACCTGTGAAGCAATTAAATTTGTCAATGTTGCAAGGTTCATTTGTAATCCAAAATTTTTGTGAGTCTAGCTTGTTCACTAACTGGAATAACTGAGCTAAATTTTTTGTTATGCTTCTGATAACTCTTAAGGTCTGCTTCCTTTTTTATTTATTAACACTTGCTTTCCTAAGATATATTATAAGTCATCTTGTTGGGAACTTACATTGGTCATTTCTGATTCTCTGTTTCTAATTAAACATTTAATTTTAAAAACTTGAAGTATCTGCTTCATGTATTGAAAATGATTGATAGGAACAACATGAGGACTTTAAGCTACTAGAAAAATCTTCAGTCATGTCATTCATTTCATTCAGATGACAAACGTTCATGAACATGTCCATTATGATTGATACAGGGGTACAATACTGGACAACATAGGCACATATTCCTGACTTCATTTTACTTATATTTGTGAGTAACCAAAGAGAAGTAGGATTATCTTCCTTGCTTGTGGAACCTGCATTGCTAAAATAATATACTATGCTGTTAGTGTTACTGCATACACAGACACACATATCCTATACACACACACAAATGCACACATATATGCATACATACATACATTAATTTTGGATTAAAAACACAATGCATGTATCCCTTGTGATAGTGAATATTTAATATTTTGAAAAATGTTTTCCTATTTATCTGAAATAGATGTCATTTTTTCTGGTGAATCTAACTTAAATGCTACTTAATATGCTAATAATAATTTACTTTAATAAATTTGACTTACTCCATGTACTATCAGTGCAGATATTAAAATGCAATCTATATGGCAAACTGAAAATAGCACATTGTGATAGCATGTAGTACATAATGTTAGTATTAGCTTTTTGAATAAATGTATATACAATATATAGGTAAACACTGAAAAATTTGTGACTATTTACAGGGAAAAGAAATGACCTTCTGTCCTTTGGAAGTTTATCAACTAATTTAGTTATAATGTAGATATGTCATCGAATACCTCATTGGGACCTGTCCCATTCGGGTGCACATTAACTCCCCAACTAATTTTTACCTTCTATTGTCATTAAACTTAAGAAACCAGACTGCTGCCTTCTCCCTGAGAAACTTCCTCATTTTATTGAAGTTTTTTTCTGGAAGACTGGCTACACAACTTTCTTATAATGCACCCTTAGTGCCTTAAATTCTTTTGCACATATTATATTTTAAAGTTATATTTTATACTCTAGTATTAAAAGAGATAAGGTTAATTTATAACAAAGAAGTGATCCAAAGAAATGATCCAAGGATCAAGAAATACTACAAAGTATTTAGTTATCATTTTGTATCATTTTACAGAAAGACAATGGATGTGTGTCACATTTTGATATTGGACTTTATGTGGCCTCCCAACAAGCTCAAGACTTTACTTAAGCCCAGTTCTCATTCACTTCCCTTTCTATGCAATGTCTCATTCTTTGATAAGAGTGAGGTTCATCTTTATGGAGATCTAAAATGGACTAGTTTGAGTCTAACTGAAAACAGAGGAGCTTTAAACTACGTTTTTGAATGTTATCATTTTTATTTCCTGAATACTTCTTTATAAACAGTACATGTGTTTTTGACCAATCGTTGATAAAATAAACTCATAACACTTTACATGTGAAATCATTTTAGGATAAAACTGGGAATTCTTTTCAGATAAGTTGTAGCCTATAATTTTCTCATTTATTTAGTCACTGAGTATAGCTATAGCCGTAATAACAACTGCAACAGCAAATCTTAGTTGAGTGTCTGTTGTGTACCAGGCACCTTATACGCTCAGTCCAAAATCAAATGTGACTTCAGTTTTGGTGATTATCTCTACTAATGGGATCTATTTATGCACTTAAGCATTCCTCTAAATTTTTGTGTGCAAAATAGAGCCAGAAAACAACAATGAAGATTTGTGCTCATGAAAGGGGACTCTGAAACTGTTCTAGTCTTGTCAGCCTTGGACTGCTTCTTGAAGACATCAGCAAATGAGAAGATTTATATCATGTTTTTAAAATATACTGAGGATGCAATTTTGTATCTCATTATCAGAAAATTCAATACAAAGTGAAACAGTTCAGAGGTCTCAAAAATATTAATTGATAATAATAAAGAAGAAAGGTGATTGACTAAGGGTAGATTCAATTTGATTCAAAGGCAAGGGATACATGAAAGTTATGAACAGCAACAAAGGAGAATTGTTTTGTTGACAGTCATGCAAATAAGCATTGACCCATATGCTCAGTGCCTAAAATAAATGCAGTGTACTTTGTTCACATCTCCTGTCAGCTTCAGTTTTATAACAAGTTAGATTTTGTTGGAACTATGAGAATACTTGTTGCAGGAAGAAGCTTGTCTTCTTTTAACCTACTGATTACTAGAAAACTAAAGGAGTATGGTTAAATAAAAGGCTGGAGTAATGGCATTTGTAATTTAATTTGGGTCAACGAACATTTATGGAACTGAGTATAACTTTCATGGTCTAATAATTCTTGAAAACTCTTTGAAAAGCTGTTTTAACATTCTTCTTGTATATATTTGGAAACATAAATCTGTTCAAATATATTAGCTTTGTTATATGTCAAACATGTAATAGTATAGAGTCATGTGAATTACCATTTTGTCTATTTGTTTCAGAATTCAGAAGTTAAAAAGTATTAGTTTCCTTTGAAGTGATCTTCTCTGTTTTATTCTGTATCATTCACTTCGAAGAGAAAACAAATATCGTGGACAAGTTGTACATTCTTTTCATTATAAGCTTTTCTATATGTAAAATTATATATGTTCATATAACATTAATTTTTTAACTTCTTGATTTTCTTAAATCACTGGTAATTTGATTTTTTTCACCCAAAATATGTATTATAATTATACTTTTGATTTTTGTAGAACTAATGCATTCCATCTGATGCTTAATAAACCAAAGATTAAAGTAAACAATGAATTTGCTCATTCTGTCATTGAGTGGCATTTTAAATTATTTGCTAAAAATGATATAATCAAATCTCATATACAGGTTTCATATACTGAGGCGAGCGTCCTTTAAATTATGTCTAAACCATAATGAATTGCTCATTTAATCAATTTTCCTAGATATTAAATTTTCCTAGATATTAAAATGTCCTCTTATAAAATCTAATGTGTTTTCAAAATCAATTTTTCTGTATGTTCTTAATTTTTTCATAAATATTTCATGTCTTTATCAGCAAGTTATATATATATATATATATATATATATACATGCTTCTTATAGTACTATTGCTTAACCTATTTTTTCCTAAAAATGAACTAACAATTGTCCCATTTCAGTTTATTCAAAAGTGCATTATTTCCTTATTGACTTATAATAATACTCCATATAACAACCATGTTCATATATATATATACATGAAACACATGTGCACATGTGTAACACATAGCAAATACTATATGTGTACATATATGCCTGTGAATATTACAGTAATTTCTATTATCAGTATCTTTTTCTTAAATATCTAGATATTTTTGTCTGACAGCTGGAATCCTTACAGACTAGCATGTCTTTCTTCTTCTTTTTCTTCCTCATATTTCCTTTTTTTTTTTCAATTTCCTCCCCTTCCTTATTCCCTGCTCCCTTCTCCCTCCCCTATTAATCCTTTCTTCACTTTCTTCCTCACTCTCCTCTGCTGCCACCTCTTGATTACATCTTCCTTGGACTTTTCATACCTATTGATTGACACTTTATTTGTCATAAGAATTTACTTGAAATAGTTTTAATATGATTCTCTTTTAAATACACCATTTTCATTTCTTTAACTGTGATATATTTGGAAAGCTTAAATTTTCTAGTACATGGAACTTTAAAATTACTTTCTTATTGATTTATAACTTAGTGTCATTGTACTCACACATATATTCCTTCTTTGCTATTTGTTGAGAAAGATTTTTAAGCCAGAACATGCCATTTTATTTTTCTATAAATTGTTCATAGATAGTGCTGAATGGTGATTTAAACCCATAGCTAGTACAATAGAGCTAAGTCCTAGATGCAGAAATCATATTTTGTCATATTTCAGTTGTGTTAATTAATATATTCAGCCACATAGTAAAGTTGATTTACTTATCCAGTACTATAACTCAAATATTTTAGTTTTCCTTTAGTTTTTTTCCATGCATTTTAATTTATCAGGTCCTTATAAGTTTAATTGTTTTGATCCTTATAAGCTAAATTTTATTATATAATTACACGATTCCACAATAATGTGTTTGTCTAAAGTTAATTAGTTCTCAATATAAATTATCTATAGTAATTGCAGTAATATTTTCCTAATTTCCCATGATTTTATTTTCAGTCCTTTTTTAATCTCTTGATTGATCTTTTATTTATTAAAGATTTTGTTGCTGAATATAATTTTGGTGAGCCAATTTGATAATATCAAACTGCAGATTTTCAGTATTTTATATATGATTAGCCACATATTTGTACTTATTTTTAGTGTTCTGCTTTTGCATTTTCTCTTCCTACTTTTTCTTGCTCTTTTTTCTCTCCTTGCATTATTTGGTCTGTTCAGGATTTTTTAAATTTATTTTCCTCCTCTACAGAATCAAAAGTTACATTTCTGTTCTTTCAGTGTTTCTCTTAAATTTTAAACATGCAAGTTTCTCTTAATCTAAAGTCAGCCCTCTCTTTTTCCTTCTGTAGAACTTAAAAGTATTTATAAAAGAAGTAAAAATGAAAAATTTGCAGAGGCCATTTTCTTAGTGCACACTAATTGATCTGTACATGCCTTTAGCCTCAAAAGTATATTCCTGAACTTGAGGAATGAGAGAAAGATCTGTTTGTCCCTTAGTTTCAGGAGATCAGTATCTAGTATAGAACATTGAGAATAAAGCAACTGCCTCCTTTCTCATATCCCCAGTTATTTCCCCCTTTCCTAGCCAGAATAGGTACTTATTCTTAGCAGACAGAATCATAGAAAGTCTCAAAAAAAAGAAAAAAACAAATAAAAAAATAAAAAAATAAAAAAATAGAAAAACAAACAAACAAACAAAAAAAATCCAAAACAAAAACAAACAAAAAAAAAACTAAAAAAAAAGAAAAAAAAATCATAGAAAGTCTCATAAGAAAGCCATCTCCTATAGAGAACATGAAATTAGCAGATAATCAGTGGAACTGATGAAGTGAAGGAGTCATAAAGATGGAGGATATAGATGTCTCGGTGGTGATTTGGTTGGACACCTTTCTCAAAGAGTTGTCATTGCATAAGGTTTAGAACATTGAAGAAGAATGACTTCCAGAGTCATGAACATAAGGTTTATTTCAAAGTCAGAAAAATAGAGATTTGGAATAAAAATGTAAATTATAGAAATTTAAAACCTGCAATTCCTAACAAAAATTATAAATTACGTGTTTTTTTTTTTTTTTGGCATAGCAATTTTTTCATAATATCCTTTTCCAAGAAAAACTTTATGACAAACTAGATAGTAACTTATTTTGCATACAATTATACATGTATTTAATTAGATGCAGAAGAGAGATCACTATATAGATATATAGTATTTTTTCTTGGAAAAGAAGAGGAATTATCTTAGTCTCATGTCATTTATTATTCTCATTTCCCCTAGGAAGATCTGCTCAGAGTGCTGGGTGAATTGTTCATGTTTAACTAATAGGCAAAGGATGAGATTTGTCTAAAAGTGCCTGGACTTCAAGTTTAGTTTGACTCTCTGCTGCATCTTATAATAGAGAAGGAAGGGGCATTGAACCAAACATATCTAAATAGTAACAGTTCCTTGTAGTGGAAAGGCACATAAAGGATAGAATAACCCCATAATATCCTGGCATTGTTTGTTAAATCTAGCAACTTGACTAGAGAGAGCCATTAGGTAATAGCTAATACTTCAAAAACAGTGTTGTATTCAGTCATCTAACCACTTCTGTGAATAAATATGTAACTATGGTTGCTCTTTCATTTTCTAAGCAGTATAACCATATGAAGAAAAACATCCACTGTCAATTCTTTTCAATAATCAACTGTCCTAAAAGCTATACCCAATGTAGCTTTTCATTTCAAAAAGTGTTTCCTGTATTCTGTGTGAATAGTAGGCTATTTTGCCATTTAAGTGGCAAATAACTATATTTTATGTCACTGTGTATCTGTGTATGATACTGAATGAAAGTGTTATCTTTCTGTATGTAATTTCAAAATCCTGAACAAGTATAAACATTTAAATCCAAGGAAGTTAGAATACCTTACGATAGTCATAAAACAATGCTTTTTATAAAACCCATTCCTCTTAGACAGAATTGTATACTGGAGGAATAAATGATAGGGACAGGGATAAGAAGTTGTTTGTGCTAACATAGATACCCCAGTTATATAATTAACCTGTGTTATGCTCTTTATTAAAAATTTTAGATACTGAAAGAAAAAGTTCTTAAAAAGAATAAGTTCATATAAAATTATAAGTTCATATAAAATTTATATATATTATATATATATATAAATACTCAAAATTTCCAGAGTTGAGCTGTGATAGTTTAAATACTAAATATATCATTAAATCATCAATGGTGGTATTTCTGAGAACTAAAGCATATACTTAATGATGAATATGCTTTAAATTTACAAGGTTTTTGTTAAAATACTATGTTCAATATGATGGTCTTGAGTGTGTAAGATACTCAGAAATGCAGTAAGTCCTCACTCTGGTAACTTCTTAGTTACTTCTTAGTGTTAGTTTCTTGGAAATTCCAAGTGTAAATTTTTAGTGTTGTTTCTTGGAAACTGTGACATGAAGCAAAATAGTGCATATTAAAGTAAAATTTACCTTTGATTCACATAAACAAGAATTAAGTTCCCATGGCATATCTCTGTTGACAAAAACATCACTGAATTTCTAAATGAATACTCAAGCAACTCTAATATTACATTCATTTACATTCATTCATTTATTCATTCATTTTCAGTGAATATCTTCTTATTCAGATTCCTATTCTCCGACGGTGGGAATTTTTCCTGGCATCTCAGAGTGCAAGGTAACAATAAATACTGGACAGGCAGAAGGGTGTATTTGTACATACTTGTTCAGATTGGGGCAACTGAGATACTTCAGTGAACTAGCATGGACAGCTTTGGATGTAAAAAGAAACTTTGCAAACATGGGGAGAAAAGCAAGTTCCATATAGTCACAGGTCACAGTTGGTAACATGTACTTTTTCCCTCATCAGTGATAGAACAAAATGACTTGAACTCAATGATATTATTTGAGGGCCAGTGGTATAAATCCATATGTATCATGATTTGGGAATGGAATGGCCCAGTTTGCTTTGCAGTGATTTTTCAGTATAATGAAAATGAAAGCATAAATGATGCCTTGATAAATTAGCAAACTTTTTGACTTAGAATATTGATTTTAGTGATGATTCCATATGAACCTTATTATATGAGATTTTTATCTCACAAGAGTTTTGGTATAACAATGTTTTTTTTCTTTTGTTTTTTTTTTTTTTAAACTGACTATCTGACTGATGATCAGAATAATTAGTGTAATGTTGAGCTGGATGATAATTTATTGAATCAGACTTGTATTATTTCCCTACAAATTTTTTTCTTGTATATAGGTTTACTTAAGATCATGATAAAATTTTTTAAAATCAGTAGTTCTAATTTTGACCCTATTATTGATTTGGTTTATCACTGATCTTCCAAGTATAAATCATTAACCTCCTCTAGTAAGACAATAAATATTTCACCTTTTATATGCTGAATGAATGCACTGTTTTAAAGGAACTCCCTGGTTGATAATCACTACAAACAGTTGCCCTTTTGCTCATCTAATCTTAGACTATTTTCTCATAAAAAATGAACAGTTAGTATTTCATATATTTCCCTCTTTCATCCCCTAATTTTCCTCTTTGGATCTAAAGAGAATATTTTGACTTTATATTGTTTAATTATTCAATGTAAGTAAAATATGCTACCTGTAATATAGATTATTCTTAGACTACAAATATACCACTTCAGTAGGGCTTAGGAAATACATATAATGTGTTTTTTTACTTTCTCTGTTTATTTAACAATGAAAGTTTAGCTGATTTGAGTGAATTCAAAGCAATTTATTTCAAAGATATTCAATACAATCTCAGGAAAATAACCCAGAAGGAACTACTTCATTTATATTTCTAAAGTATCTTTCTAATAACCAAGCTATTTCTTATTTTAAACCTAAGGTATGACTAAGGTCATTGCATACAAGCTAATAAAAAAAAAAAGTTGATCACTATTAGTACTGGTTTATAATTCAAAGCAATACATTTAGAAAATACTAACAAATACATAATAGAGATTTTTACCAAAGTGTAAAGTACATTATTAATATGGTAATAGTTTAAGCAATTTGCTTCTTTTTCTCTAACTGAGGACAATAAAAACTGTTTGGGGGGGATTCACAGAGTTACATAGCTTAGTGATAAAAAGAGTGCTAAAATTTTGACTTTGACCATGAAATTTGTTCCACTCTTCTAAAGAAACATCACTAACCTGTAAAGGGATTTTAACAACATGTCTTTCAAAGTCAAACAATGCAATTCTTATACAGAGAAGGATGCATTGACTGGTAATGAGGTGTGAGAAGTTTCAAATAGCTTGGTGTGGGACCAAGGTTAATATAATTATGGACCACAAACTCCAAGAAATCATTCACTCTCTTATGTCTGAACTACCAGCCTGCAATAAAGGGTGGTCTTTCAGTCTTCAGTGCACTGATTTAAAATGATCTATTGATCTGGACCAAAGAAAGATGAATATGCTGAGGAACTGAGGCTGCCTCTAAGTGATAATGAGCAGAACAGAAGGAATGTTAGCTGTGGGATAGGGAATCTTCTTTCTACAAAAGGCTATGGCAAAAGCTGGACTTTAAAGAACAATGACGAAGATTTGGAGAGGAATGTCATTCTTGTGGTCCCTGAGAAAATGCATTAAAAGGATGTCAGGGACTACAGAGAAGAATCATACAAGTGAATAAAAGATGGGATCTTTGCAGTGAGGGATGAAGCAAGAGCCAAAGAGAGTTACAAACTTTGGAAATACAGAAGCTCTATGTTTCTAAGGATTTTTATTTATCAAACCAAGGGAAATAAAAGATGTGGCCAGAAAAAAGACCTATCAAATCTTTTAGACATGGACATTGTTTTGAGTGTTCTGATCAAGAAACAATAGTACATGGAGATACGTATTTTCTGTGATTTTTGTGTCTTCTCATTTTTGATAACTCATTGACAAAGAGATAAGCATTTGTAGGTATATGCTTCTTAATTATATATTGGAAAACCGTGCATATTTTTATATTACAAATAAGCTAGTTCTAGTTTTAATATTTGGATGTCTAAGTCTCAGAAACCCTTTGTGTTTGAGGCAAAAAATGCACTAAATAGTAAATTTTAAATGAATGACTGTCTTTGAATTATACATTCTTACATTACAGGGAAGAAATTGTTTTAATGTATTCACCTCCATCCAGTTAAAAAGAAAAAAAAAAGAAAAAAAAAACCAATGTGCAATAATATTTGTTCTGCTCATACATCAATGTAGATGCTGTGTAAACTTTTAGGTCAACATTAATCACATTTATGACTGGATTTAGACATGTTAGTATTTAAGAATTAAAAGTAATATAAGTGAATTATTTTCATTTTCTCTTTTATTTCTCCATAAGTCATGCCTTACTTATATTCTACAAAGCTCACATTTTCATCTCATCTTTGCAGAAGGCCTTCTATTTCATCAGGAAATAACTGGGGTGTGTGTGACTCAGGTAGTACTTCTGAATGAATGCCAACCAAATACGCTTTCAGCTTGAACTCCAAGGCTATAATTGGAAGTGAGGAAAAGCATAATCAAAAATTTGAAGGGTGTATATAATGTGGTAGAAAGTATATGATCTTAAATTCAGAAAAACTTGAGGATAAAACTGGTTTTGTCAAATAATTATCTAAGGAAAGCTAAGTATTCTGATTTCTCAAAGTTTCTTCTGCAGAATGGGGATAGTTAAATCTACATAGTGGTGTTATTGTGGTCTTTTATTTTCTATTCAATTTTATACATACATATATATACATATTGCATAATATGCATATATCATATATAAATATTCTATAATCTGCATGTATGTTTAGTTATGTACATATTATAGTGTGTAATATATAATACACAAATAAACACAGACATATAGCTATATAGTAACCTGATATTCTACCACTCCCCATTTGCAGTTCTTTGAGTAAATTAGTTTTAACCATTCCTCTTTCTTCTTCAAAATATTAAGTTCTGGATTTTTGATAATAAGTGCATTGCCAGTTTTTCAGTCATCAAGTTAAAGTTACCTGATTTCTGAAGTGAAAGATAAAGAGTAATCTCTTATCTTAGATAAGTAAACAGTGGTTTACTTATCTACATAAGTAAACAGTGGTTTACTTATCTACTCCCATACTTTTCTCTCCAAAGGTACACTGCATAATTGTAAAATTTAGGTAAATCAACAGTTAGTGCCTTTTCAAATTGATTTCCTAATTTTGTTTGCAAGTAAGAAATGGAATAAAAATAGATTGATTTCCATACACAAACCTTATTGTGTGTATGAAGTTAACAAGTTAGTAATTTTATAATTTGATGTTATAAATTTATTAATAACTTCTAACTTTCATACAGGAGAGCTCTAACAACCATATTTTTATGGTAAAACACTTAAGATATTTATTTCCTTATATGTTTTGTGTGCAGAGATTCTATGTCAGCAGATAATGCTTTTTTTTGCAACTACTGCCCTCCATGTTGCTGATAAGTGCTTGTTAGCTATTTATCTTTCTCTTTCACTAAGAATTCCCTTTGCCTCTGACTTGATTGAATCTTTTATCCTTCTTGTGTTGTTTACCTCTTATTTTTGAAAAGCATTTCTAGAATCTTCTTGAAAAACGAGAAACCTGTTTTGCATCCCGCTTGTTTTACAGTATTTTTAAATCTAATATTTGAATGTTAATTTTCTGTTAATAAGACAATTATCTCTAGATATTTCAAAAACATGTTTCCTTATAGCAGCTAGTGTTGTCATTAATGAGTTTAATGTAATTTGATTACTGAGAAATTATAGCCTCTTTTGTTTTTAATCTCTTTAACCTCCACCATCCACTTACAAAGACTTTCAATTTATTCCATTTCATTGTCATTGTTCTTAAAAAAATTTTTTTTTTCTCAACGTAATGCTTTACTATGAAATTTCTTCCCCGTTATGTTGTCTGTTATCTGGTCACTCAGTCCATTCAACTTGTAACTTCTCTCTTTACTAAAAGCTATTTCCATCATTGATTTGATAATGTTCCTCTATCCAAATTTTAAGATTTTGATTTACTTTTAAATATCTTTTTATTTCACAACTTTTTCTAATTTTTTCATCATTTGCACTGTTTTATGGAAATTTCCATTTAAAACATTAACTGATTTTTTCATGATATGACTAAGATTATATTCTCTAATTATCAGGCACCCTTTCTTAAATGGCATCTGGTTTTTTTTTTTCTTTCTATAATATTATCCTATTTATACTTACATATTTTTCTCAAGACTGTATAGTCACTAAATATTTTTTTCTTCCTGAATTAACTCTCCTCTGGTTTGTTTCAATCTCTATCTTACATATTAAAGATTTTCTTCAAATGCCTGTTCATGCTAACAGAACTCAATAGAGTTCTGTGGATGTTGCATGAATAGAGTGGTATGCTTCACATAGGGATTAAATGCAAATAAGAGAGATAAAGCTTGACCAACTGGAATTCACTCTTCTCACCAGCATGTATAGAACATGAAATGTGGAGACTATGCAGTAATTTGCATGAACAACTCATTATTTCACCCAATTTTTTATCTTCCTTTCTAACTATGATTCAACTCAAAATTTTGACCTCATATATTTTACTGATGGAAATTCTATCATATCTAGAAGCTAATACATTAAAGTCTGAGAAATATACTTTCCAGCATCTATTGTATTTTCTGGGTTGAAGATCTTAAGGAAATTATTTATTATTTACTTACCCACCTGTCCTATATTTTTATATCTATAGCAGTTTGTATGTCATACTATGTAATTTGGATATTTTGGCTCTATTTCTTTTTAAATGCAGTTCCAAATGGTAGAATTAGTTATTCAGCCATGTGCATTTCTGAACTTCCATGCTGAAGTGCAGAAATGAGATGCACTAGGACTCATGATTTGGGTTTTACTCAGTGCATATTAAAGTATAGCTGAAATACAGGCAATTAAGGTGAATAGCTTGATAAAGTCTTTGAAAGAAAGACTATCCAGAAAATGGTGGCATCATTTCTAAAGAACTTAAACTTTTCATCAGTTTATTAAATGAAGTGCTTAAAACCCCTTTATCTAGTTTAAATGGAGATGAGGTGGAAAGTATATCATTTATTAGAAATTTCACATAGTCTCAGAATCATAAAATCAGACTTGTAAACTCCCCTATCAGAAAGTCCCAAATTACTTTGAAGAATTGTTTCAGTAAACCTGTTGGCTGGATTTGGTGACAGATCCTGCAGATAGTATTACTGAGAGTGTGAACTTGTATTGCTCTTTAAGACTGTCATTTACTATCCATAGCTGGATTCTGATGTCGACATCTATAATACAATAATTCTAGTTAATAAACTTCTTACTGTACTTTTGAACTAACAGATTCTAGATATGTCTTTGTCTTATTGTCAAGAGAGATTTTGGTTTTTGAATTTGATATAGTATCGAACAGTAATATAGAGGAAATCTAAATATCCTCAAGTATAGGATTTAAAAGGAATTATAGAAAACCAAGAGGTTGGTGACTTCATAATTGTGCTATTATAATTTTCATATGTAATTGGTGTAATAATTGTAGGAAAGGACAGACATTTAGATTAAAGTAGATATTAAATAAATATTTGTATAAAAAGATACTATTAAATGTAATAAATGTAATAATACAGTAACTTGAACTTATAGATCTACTAACAGCAATTATTCCCATATGAAGCTAAGATTTTTGTATTCATCACTAACATATATTATATAGTAAATTATAAGGAACAAATGGTAAATTAAACTTTTTAATAACTTGCCAATAGAATTTTAATAACTCCAGCAATATGGTAATGTTTTTTTAGCATAGTTTAAATCAGCTCCAACTGTTCTAAATGTTTGATTTCTTTTGCCTGCATGAGTATTTTATGATGTATCTCACATTCATAAATGACACAAGGTAATTTTGATAGAAAATGGATGCTTGAATATGCTTTCTGTAAATTTACATCAGAAATTATAACTTATTTTTAAAGTTATAATAAATGACATATTCTAACTTGTACTTAAAATTACAAATATATTTTGTTCAGAAAATAAATTATCTTTACAATAACAAATTCCATGCAAAAACAGATTTACTGATTTACTTATTTTGGTTGTAGACACAATACTAGATAAATTTCATCATGCAAATGTTTCTAAATAAACAGAATTAGTATATTCTTTAAGGATTTACTTCAAGCAGCACTTAATATAACTATCACTTTGGAGCTGCTATTTATAGGGTATTTTTCATGTTATCTCATCAGGACTGCTAATATTAATAGAGGATTGGCATATGTGCTTGCTTTCATTCTATTGTATTTATTTTATTGCAATATTATCTAAAGTTATTTCACTTTAATATTTGACTGATCATGTTCCTATTTCATAGTAAAAAATGAGCATTTGTAAAAGACACACGACTGACATATATTTCTAGTATCACGATGTTTATAGAGATGGTTGAAGTTAAAAAAATGGTTAGAAAGAGATCAAGGGATGTTGGTAAGGACAATAAAAATGAAAGGGAAAAAAGTTAAGATATCTGAAATAGGAGAGAAGAAAAAAGTTTCATAAGGACAATAATAAAAATGAAAGGGAAAAAGTTAAGATATCTGAAATAGGAAAGAGAAGAAAAAAGTTTGATACTGAAAATGGGATGAGGAAAGAAATCAGGAAACAGATAAAGTAAATCTATACATCATAATGACTATTAGAAGGGGTGTATTGTTGAAGAAATGCGTAACTTTCAAGTATTTGTAAAGTGAATAAAGTATAAGATGGTCTTGAGATGATTAGAGTGACATGAGTTGGGAATATTATTAGGGGAATATGAGACTGTAATTGTCATACAGAGTCACTTCAATTCTTGAGGACCAGTTTAGCGTCTTTGATGTCTTTCAGGAAGACATGTTACTTGCCCTCCACACCTAAGCCTCAGGGAGTCTATGATCCCTAATTTCCTTTTGGTAACCCATTATAAACTCCATTCATGAATTTATCTAAGCCCTTCCTCAAAATATTTATATTTTCAGATTACATAACCTTCTGTAGTAATGACTTGCATATGTTTACTACCAACTGTGCAAAGTACATAGCAAAAATCCCTTTTATTTTTATGTTGGGTACCCTCTGCTTCTAGGACACCCTTCTTGGTAAAGAGAATCCAATTTTTCTTTCATGCTTTGGCAAAAGCTTATATACATGTAGTCTCACCTATAGTTTTATAAAATATAATCATATTTTTTACAATATTCTGAAAGGAAGAAAACACTATAATGCTATATAACATAAAGAACTTGAGTTTTATTAGTTGTTTGCTTTGAAGGAAATTAGAACCTAATTCTCTATTCCCAATTCATCTATACATCATAATGCTTAGTGATCTCTAAAATCTCTTCCATCTTCTTACTTGCCTAAATAGTAACATCAATCTCATCTCACCTCAAGAGGTAGGAAAAGAAAAAAAAGATTTGGAAGGGAGGAAGAAAATTACAATGTAGAATCTACACAGAGCATTCACTACCTTTGGTTTCTATTCTATTCCTATATTCTATTCCTATTCTATATAGAGTAGGAATAGAATAACTTTGTAGAAATTCCCTTTTTGGAAGTTTCTGAGAAACAAACAAAACAGCTTGCAGGAAAATATGATTTGCATAAAATCAATATGGTAACGACCCATTTATAATATAAAAATATGAGCTACATATAAAATATTTTTGAACATAAATGCCAAATAACTATATATGCAATTAGGCAAATAGCTTACTATTAGAAAATATAGCTTTAGAGAAATAGACATGTGAATAAATGGTTAAAGCAGTATCTTTGAATTAAAGTCATTGCTCTGAACACGCTGGATAAGTAGCTTCTTAGGGTTGACATCCTACCCTCTCACCTCTTTATTTTGATCTTGAGAAGAAAAAACTACAATGAAAATTATTCTTATATCCATTCTAACTTCTTATGTAAGATTGTATATTAATTAGATTAAGTTGGTCATATTAGATGCACACACACACACACACACACACATTCCCTACACTGAATAATGGTAAAAAATTCAAGTTTATTTTTGAATTTCTTTCAAATTCAATATATCTGAATTAAACAGTCAAGAGCTGGTATGATATATGCATGGTTTCATTTAGCTCTTTGCTTGGCCATCTTTATTTATAAACCTCTTTAATCTAAAATGGCTCTGAAGCTTCATACATCATGTTAGTATTCCAGTTCTTTGAATGTATTTTGCAGACATTTTCTTAAGGACTCAATCATTTCATTTATAATTTGGAATTTAATTCTATGGTCATAGCTAAGTACAAGGAAGCTTATTTAGATATTCATCTGGTTCAGTGTGTTGACCCTCTGGATGATCACCAGTACTCTAAGATTTTGTAGTTCTTTTTTATTTATAGTCATCGTTCATGAAAACTCAACTCATCTGTTTGATACACAGAATAGAAAGAATAGAATGACATTATAATCTTACAACAAGTGTAGACTAAAAGCTCTTCTATCATTAGTCTATAAAAATGATGGGATCCTGCTAGCAGGCATCGTGAAGTCTCTCAAAGTGGTGTTTGAATAGATTTTTTTGTTGTTGTTACATTATCTGCTACTGCTGCAGTTTTTTAGAGAAACTCTCCTGCCATTGTCCTCTTTGGAACTTCTCTCCGATCTTTCATAGCTGTTTCTAATATATGCAGTGGAAGGTGTATCTTCATAGAGTATTAAAAGCTTCTAAAATTCACTATTCTCCAGTTCAGTTCAGATACTATTAAAGTTTCAGTAGTTAAAGTCAGTTGCCATCCAGGTCTCTGGTTGATTTTGTCTTCTAGAACTGGTCATTTTCAAACTTGATTCTACCTTGCGAGCACTTTAAAGAATAAACTTGGGTGGGAAGACAATATACTTAATTTGATCTGTGTTGCTAGACTGCCTATCATTGTCTGACAGAGAACTATTAATGAAATGCCTTTTTAAAAGCTTTGGGCCCGTGATTTATCTTTAAGGTTGCTTCTTCAGTGTCAACTTATGTGTACTTCAGGTTGTAGCATAAAGCCATTGTCTACTTTTTTAATCCTAAAAAACACATCAAATTAAATGCCTTTAGATTGTAAGACACAGAAAAAATATTTCCCTAACATCTTTGCTTGCAGATAAATTAAATGGAGCCTGAGTTCATCATTCCTAGAACTTTGTTGAAAGCAACAGGAAATAGCCAGGACAGAAAACATCCTAATTTTTCCACACTTTCCCTTAAGGTCATTTTGTCTGCTTTCCAAATAGCTTCTCATCTATTTTCCAAGAAAAGGCAGGCAGCAATTTGGCTAAGTATTTTAGCATTGAATTATAAGTGCTGCCTGCTTCCCAGCCCACACTACTGGAAGTGTTAAAATAACCAGATTAGATCCAATATGAAATTATTCATGCCGAACTCCATGTCAACAAGCCGTAACTCAAGTTTCTGTGCTAAACTCTCCCAGAAAAGGAAAACCTAGGGCAACCTCTCAGCACTTGATTGCTCAGAACTCTTATTGGACCCAGCTCCAAGACATCCCATTCCTTTGATCTATCTAACAAGCATGACCTTGCTTTTAACTAATGAGCAAATGACAGAGTAACTTCTTTTCCTTTCTGCTGTAAGATCTCTTGCCTGTAAGATTCTTCAGAGTACTTTTCTATATGCTAAATTGGATGCTGTCCAAATCATCAATTGCTGAACACATTTAATAAAATCATTAAATTTTCCTTAGTTGAATTTTGTTCTTTTAACTTGGGGCACATAAGCTGGTTTTAATAGTTCACGTCTAGTGACAGACAGGACATATAAATTAGGATGTGAGCTAGGCTGATAGTAAAGAGACCTGGAAATCACTTGTATAGAAAAATCTTAAATTTCTTAATTTCCTTGCTATTCCAAGTATTTCAGAGCTGGTAAAACCTCACTGCCATTGGGAGTTCTGGTCTCTGTCTTTATTCTATATTGTTCAGTGAGTGCACTTATATGTAGGTGGACTTGAAGGTTCAAAGGAATTACTGCAATCTTATCATTATGCCTGTTTCAAGCCACAAAAATTATTTATTAAATGGAGCTAATATTCTTGGAAGCCACTTGCTCCTTTTGTTTATCGAATGAGAAATATTGTTTAGTAGTAGTTTCCCCTAGCTATGGAAACCAAGGTCTAGATACCATTGTTCTGAACATATTTATCTGATTGATAAAGCTCTAACAGAGGTTTAGGAACTGTTGTCTTTTATCATAGATGACAATGTGACCACTTAAAATTTGTTTTCACCTAGTGAGGAAGAAAGAGATAAAGTGAGGTAGGAAGCTCACAGAAGAATATGAGAAAAGGAAGGGGAGATGAAAAGGAGATAATAGGTTTGTTGGTAAACACTCAGTATAATGCTATTGTTTTTTTGTCATTGTATAAACCACTAGGTTACCGTGGTTGGTATCTTTCCAGTGAGATCAATGATATGGTATAGTGTCATATCCTTATAACTAGAGAGCCATCCAATTTCTCTAAATGTAAAAGCTTTAAGATGAAAGAGGGCACTCTTCATATATTAGAATACTGAGATTATATACATTGGAATCCTATTGATTAAATCAAAATATATGAATACAGCTATCCTCACTATGAGCAGTTTCATAATCTATGATTTATATTCTCAGACTAGGCTAGTTTTACCCTTAGAGTAATAATAGTAATACTATTTGTAGATCAAAGCATGTTTAAAGATGTTTTGCTTGTTGTTTTCAATAAAAAACATTTTGAAGGAAACAATAATTTTAGAGATAAGTTTATGTGAGCCAAGAGTTAAGCTAGTTGATCAAATTCATACTACTACTAAAGGTTAACTCTCAGAATTTGTGTCTAGGTCTACCTAGGTCAAGTTCTCTTGATTCACCTTGCTACCTTGTTAACAGCATCCTTCTTTGGATATAGGACTGTTCTGTAAGCTACCTGATCATGAGTCCTGATATGATCTACCTGTTTTGTGAGTCTGATACCACCTCAACAGGACATCTGAATGCAAGTATAGTTCTGTGCACTTTCAGTCAGTTTCAGAGGAGTATTTAGGAAATCATGTATTTTTCTGGATAACAGTTGGCCAAGTTTTGTAGTATTTATGTGTTTTTTTCCAGAGTTGAAATATTTGTGGGCCACTTTCTGTCATACTTTTCTCCCATAACTGTAATTGATATAGCTAATCAATCTTGACATTTTCCCATACTCGACTTAGTTTCATAATTCTTTTCAACATAGCACTTCAAAAAGCCCCTTCAAGAATGGGCAAAAAAGAAGTGACAGCAAAATGGTAGAAGGCAGCTCCTGGCTCTCATCTCTCCATAGAAACACTAAAAAACAAGCAGACACCGTCAGAACCAAATTTGTCAGAACTCTGAAAAACAACCAAGGTTTAAAACTGCCAAGCACATGCTGAATTAAGAAAATGTAAATTTAACATGATGTTTTTACTCGTCCTTGGCCTGCCTCTCATTGTGGCAGTAGAGGTCTTGGTTTTAAAATGGCAGTGGCTTGCATTCCGAGGAAATGACTATTTTAGAGAGAACAAAGTTGATTTATTTTTACAACTTTTTGTATGCTTCTTTCAGCATCACTAGGGCTAATGTGAAGGATCTTGCAAGGTATTTATAACATTTGTGACAACTCAAATGGTAGATATTGCAACATGGTAGAACACTGCAAGCTGAACTAATAATCTTCAGATAAACATTTGAGTTTTAAAACATAGGAAAGAAAAAAAGGAACACTCAATGCCCAGTACAAAAATCTGGGAGACTTTCTTTATGACTAAGAGCACTTTAATGCAGCATCCATACTGGCAGACTTACAGAGTCATGCATTTTTCCAGGCAAAGTACATGTGTCTCAAAAAATAACTGAGAACATCATAAGCTTTCACTTTCAGCTGATCCAGTGACTTTGAGCAAACCAAGCTAACACGTGGAAGGAGTGCTGTGCACAGAGCCACTATGCAAACACTGTGTCTCTCTCTCTCTTTTTTTTTCTTTAAAAATTGACTTCTGGCACTCAAGGCTATCTCTGTCAAAAGAACTAATTGACACAAGCTGGGAAGTCGAGATCTTGGCAGCTGTGTAATAACAAATGCAATCTTTGCAGGAACTATTCTTTTCAGGAATAGTGGAATAGTTCAGGGTTACTGGGCAGTGAGTCTCTTGAGATTGAAAAGGCACATATCCCGAGAAGGGGGTAAAATCTGATTTCCAGAATTATCACCTTATAAGGATTAAATGCTTAGTTTTCAAATGACAACAAAAAATTGCAACATACAAAGAAACAGAAAACTATAGCTCATGCCAAGGATCAAAATTAATTGAAAAATAATTTCTACAAATGTGAGACCTCAGACTGTCTAGTGAAAAAACATTAAAAATCTCATAAATATGTTCAAATAGCTAAAAATTGGAAAATATTAGTAAAGAAATAAAGAAAATTAGACCATCAAAAATGTAAAGCTATAAAATAAAACAAATTTGAGCTAAAAATGTAA